>JAOTRH010446166.1:0-31617 GCA_034768845.1 Heliamphora exappendiculata
CATATCAAGGTTATTCGATCTAATAATGCTTTGAATATATACAATCTACTATTGCATCTTTTTGTGCTCATCGTGGTATTATTCATCAAACTACATGTTCTCACACGCATCAACAAAATTGTGTTATTGAACGCAAACCTCATCACTTGTTAGATATTACTTGTATCTTGTTGTTTCCCACAGAAGTGCTAAAACAATTTTGTGAGTGAAGTTGTTCTTACAGTTTGCTATCTTATTAATCGGATGCCTTTTGTTGTTTTCAATCGTCAGTCCACTTTTTCCCTGCTATATGTAAATTCCTCATTGTTTTCACTTAATCCTCGAATTTTGGCTGTTTGTGCATGTTCTTGAGCCCGGTGGTGATAAGCTATCCCATCGAGATCGAAAGTGTGTTGTTGTTAACTACTCCCATATTCATAAAGGATATCGACATTATCATCCTGAGCATCGACAGCATCTGGTCACAAGCTATCTTATAATATCATTTGTTGTAATGAGGGAGTCTTTTCTCCTAATCTTTCTCAACCATTTTCTCTGCCTTTTTTTCCTCTTTATCTAGTCTTCCTTTCTAGGTATATCAGCGCTCTTACGATAGGCCTATTGTCTCTTATGGCATGGGTCCTTCATCTTTTCCGGCCGAGGTTCCTATGTCCTCACTTCCTCCTTCCTCCTTCAAATCCCGAATATTTACTTATTGGTTGCATCGAGGTAAGTATGCATGTACGTAATATCCTATTGCTAATTTTTATCCTATAATCGTTTTTCACCTTATCTTTACTTGATATCCTATTCCAAATTTGTGTCCTATGTCTTTCACCTTATTGCTATTATTTTGCTTTTACATTGTCATCTATTTATATTCTTTCATCTTATAAGCACGCTATATCAATGTCTGGCAAGAAACATGCTATGAATGAGAAAATGAGAACTCTTCCTTAGAATCAAACTTAGGGCGCTCACTCCTCTTCTACTTGGGAAGCAAGCAGTGGGTTGTCATTGGGTATGCATAGTGAGTTTTCTTCCTAATGGTTCGGTTGAGCGCCTTAAGGCTTGCTTAATTGCATAGGGATACACTCCGACCTACGGTGTTTACTTTTTAGAGACTTATTCTCCAATGGCTAGTGTTAACTCTGTTTGCATCCTTTTCTTTGTTGATGTTAGTCATTCTTGGCCTTTGTATCTCCTTGATATTAAAAATGTGTTTTTTCATGGTGATTTTCAAGAGGAGGTGTTTATGGAACAACCACCTAATTTGGGTGTTGCTGGTAGTGACCATCTTGTGTGTTGTTTGCGTAAGGCTTTGTATGGTTTCAAGTAATCCTCTTGAACCTGGTTTGATCAATTTAGTTTTATTGTGCTTACCCATGTTTTCAACGTTCTATCTCTGGTCACTCTGTTTTTATTCGTTAATCTTCTGGGGGCACTATTGTGTTATTATAATATTTGATTATATTCTGATTTCTGGTGATGACGATGCTGGGAGTGTTGATCTAAAACCCACAAAAATGCACGTTTGCGGTAACGACAAAAAAAAAATGCTTGGTCTTCTTGTTGAAAATATGTGCATGATCTTCTTTTTGTAAGTGGCCTCTAGGTGCTCGACCAGTTAACAGTCCCATGTACTTTACTGTTACACTTGATGCTGAACATGTTATCATTTTTCCTAATGTTAGACGTTACAGGGGACTTGTTGGAAAGTTAATTTATCTTATCATTACTCATCCTAACATTACTTATGTTGTCGGTGTTGTGAGTCAGTGAATCAGTATATGCACTACCCTCATCAGCCGCATTTTGAGGATGCTTGTCACATTTTGCGCTATTTGAAGAATGCCACAAGACATGGATTGCTACACCAACCTTCTGATTCTTTGACTGTGTCCGGGTTTAGTGATACTCATTGGTCGGCTTCATCAACCTTCTGATTCCTGAGCAACTAACCCTCTGATTTCTTGACTGTGTCTGGGTTCAGTAATACTAGGTAGGTAAATGCTCAGATAGGTGACCTACATAAGGTTATTGTATATTTGTTGATGGTAATTTGATTACTTAATGTAATAAAAAACAAAGTGTTGTTGCCTGCTCTAGTGCAAAGTGTTGTTGCCCACAAAAAAAACAAAGTATTGTTGTCCATAATCTACATATGGTTATGGGTTTGTTTTTTTCTTCATGACTGTAGCGTCTCTCCTCCAATCCCTATGCAAATGTTCTACGACAATTGAGTTGTTATCTTTATTGCTAATAATTCGATTTTACATGAGCGCACTAAGTATATTGAAGTCCACAATCACTTCATTTGAGATTTGTTATTACGAACACAAATTGTCACTCTTTATATTCGCTTGGAGGATCAATTGGATATTCTTACAAACATGTTACCTCGTTCTACCTTCTATCGGTTAATTGTCAAGCTGGGCAACTTTGACCTCTATGCTATGATTTGATTTGAGGGAAAGTGTTAAGAGAGTTTTTTATATTTATTTTATATTTCTAAGGGTATTCTAGTAATTGTCTTTGACTTAATAATCTTATAGGTTCACATGAGCGAGGAGGCTGAATAAGCTCCTAAACTCTTCTTTCTTTCTCTCTTTCCAATCTCTCTTTTTCTTCCTCTTCAAACCTAAATCAATATGTTACGATTCAACTGGGAAATTTGATTGTTAACTACTAACTCATTCAAAAACTTGAGCAAATAGAGACGCATGACTTTATTATTTATACTCGCAACATTGCTTCTCACATGTGCCCCTACTCACCTTCATAAGCGGGCCAAATATGTGCAAATTTTTTAATTATTTGGTAGCTGGTGAGATTTGAACATGAAATCTATTATCTGCTCCGATACCATATTAAATGGTTAATCACTGATTCATCTAAAAGTTTAAGCTGTTAGAGGGAGGCATAACTTTACTACTTATATTCTCAACAAGGGACGTGAGACATTATACCATGCAGCGAGCGAGAGGGTTGTCAAGCTGTAAGGATTTAGATCATAACAATGTACTACAGTATCAAGAGACCAAAGTTTCCATTCCCCAATTTCTGGTTTTGCAGATATTTTTTTCAACATAAATCATGCAGTGAAAAAAGTAAATATACCTGTAGGTCCTGTATAGAATGCTAACTGCCTGCATCACAGTGGTAAGCAAAAAGAATATTAGTATGCGCACGAAGAAAGGAGAATCAAACACATCAATAAGATGCAAGAATCTAATTTGAGAAGCAAAACTAACTCAGTTGCATAGCCCATACGCTCCGCTAAGGGTGTAATGCCCAATAAGCTGAAGAAGAACACCCATCCCTGTAATAGAACAAACATATATAAATAAAATAAAAAATGAAAACCAAGATGAAAGGCATCATGAATCAGCAAATTATGACCATAATTACTTAGGAGAAAATGATGTTTGAACATTGCGCCACTTCCCACCAAAAAATCATAGAATATATATTCGGGTCATCAATCTACATTTCAAAGAAAAATCAAAGTAATGCAGAGTGACAACATTAGCCACTCTACTTTTCCTTATTATCAAAATTCCTTTTTTGATCGGATTGAATGAGAAAATAACAACTGAAGCCTGTGCTTCTTACATCTTTTCCTGTAAGATAGTGCAGCAATATTGCCAGGGGCCCAAAAGGAAGTAAAATGTTAATCTTTGGTTTAATTAAGACAATGTAGACACTCCTGAGATGTCTGATCCATAGCTGCTTAAAACACCATGAATCGGAAAGCTTTGCGTGTGATCCAATACAAGATGCCTCAAAATCAAAAGTGTGTGCTTTACTCCTAGTTTGCGACAAGCTCAAAGGAATCTCCTCATCAGATTCAAGGTCTATCTTCTCCTCTACAGCCCCCATCTGCACACAGGCTGAACAGTTATTTAGTTAAATAGCTGTACCAAAAAGTTATTTAGTAAATAGCTTCTTTGTTGTACTCAGGTCCCCGCATCCAAAACAGGATGAATGAAATAATATCACCATATTAACTCAATTGGAAGTACGTAAATGCCACTACAATAACAGGTGGTAATTAAAGTCAAAACAACAGATTATATTAACTTAAATCATTAAAATGAAAATAATTTCAGGGATCCCAAAAGATTAGCACTTGGTCCACGAAAAATGAACACAAGATTCCAAATAACAACTGCCAGAACAAGCGTGTATTTCGTTGGGTAAGCTACTTGTGCTAGCACTGCAATTTATGTGTGTTCTAAAAGATATAGATGTTTTCTCCCCAACCAGGGAAAAGATACTCGCATTTTTTCCAAAGGCCAACCAGATTAAAATATCAGTGTTTACAATTGCATGCTAAGTCATCATTGAGTAGCGTGTAAAATGTAAGTCAAAATAGATGAGACGAGAGTTTTTGGCTATCCCATGGAAATTGAAAATTCATCCTGTTTCACAAAACTATATCAATGAGACCATCTATTTTCCTTGGCATTTTAAACAATTCCATCTCACATTACATAAATTGACACTACTGCCACTCCAGCAGTAGAATTCCACTTCCATTTTTTTTCCCTTCTTTTGGTGACCCAAATACTTTTCATGGTCCTCCCATTAATCTTTAGTGATGGTTTTATCTGTCACTGAATGGCTGTGCCTTCAAGTAGTATTTTTTTATTACTTTTTCATATAAAATGAAAAAGAAGCAATACAACTAAAAATAGGAAAAAAAATACACATTGAAATAAGATTGGAACTAATCAATGCCTCAATGGAAACAATAAAGTAGTTGAATAAGAAAGATCAAGCCCAAAAACTGTACATCGAAAAGCCATCGTATTGAGATTGCACAGAAAAGGCACTGGGTCAGGAAAGGTCTGAAAGTATTCACCTTCAGAGGACTATATCAGTTTTTGCATAATAGGCCATTAAACCTCTTCTCACTGCTTCGAATCACATTCCTTTTTCCTTCCTCCTTTGCTTGTATTTTATTTTTACCTCTTCCTAGATGACACCATTCCTTTTCTTAATTGCACAAGACCAAGCAATCATAAAAAGCACCCACCCTTTTTTCCTCAATTGGGCATGGGTAATTCTATTGACACCTACAAATTATCTAAGTACACCAATATTTATTTTTTTATTTTTTTGAATTGTGAAATTACCAGAATATCCTTCAATTTCCAAACCCTCACCTCCTTGCTTGTGCACTAAGCAGCCCTTTTACCATATACGATACCAAGATTTGCTACTATTCTTTTCTTGCAAACCACATCACATCAAACCCCTTTTATTGGAGAAACTAATCCTCGAGTTTAAAGAAGTGCTAAAAAGTCTTCAAAACTACTCAAGTTTTGCTTATTGTAGGACTCGCAAAGTATTGATAGGTTGAGTGAGACATAGGAGAGTGGCTAACGAGGTTGCATGGTTGTCGTCAACTCGTGTCTGTAAAGCAGTCATACTTACTTCACCTAAACGAAAACTTGATTTAGTGGCTCCTTCCAAAAGGCCTAAATGCAAATATAAAAAAACATCTCCTGGATAAGCTTCACGACCAAACGGTTTCATAATAGAAGAGACATTTGGAGATAGGAATTGGGTTCAAGCTTTTCCCAACCCGTTCTCATCAATCGACTCCTGACGTATCCAAATGAGTGTGGTTCATTCGATAAATTCCTACCTCTCTATCTATCTCTAAGATGTTTGGATTTTTCAAAACTCCATGGACATGCAGAAGAGAAATGCTACTTGGCCATGCCCCATTTAAATTTCTATTCGACACTAATAAAGAATAATGTTGATATTGATTGGTCGTCAATTCCAGTCCAAATATTTCATTTATAGAATAGAATTCTGTATACATTAAAAAAAGAGATCTTTACGGGCGACCCTTTTGTAAACTCCTTGTTTTGGGTGTAATTGAGATAGAATCATAAAAGAATCATGAAAATTTGAGTGTTCACTTTTTCCGTGAGGGGTTAATGAGATTAGAAAAATATGATTCATTTAAATAACTAAATAAAAAGTTCAATCTTTTCTTTCGTTGGATGAATTACGATAGATACGGCTCGATAAAACGCAAAAATCATAACATATTCAAAAATTTATTCGAAATGCCTAGTGATCATCAACCAATTATGTGCTTCAATATAATTACAAGGAGTAAACGCTATAACGAGACCACAGAACTATAGACCCAGCTTATTCCTGACAGCATGCCCATCTATTTTAATTTCGAAGAATTCGTTCGGACAATATTTTAGCTATTATCAATGAAGGTAATAGAATATATTTTCTAGGAGCCAATCATTATTAACATGGAACCTCTTATTACTTAAGTGGAATCATATCCATGAAATGGTATCCTAGGCAGATGGTTTCACGCTAATTAATTTTTTTATTATAGTCTGATAAGCTAGAATAGTATTTCGTTCACCGGAAATAATAAAAAAATGAATGAAAGAAGAGAGTTTTACGAAGGAAATGGAGGAAAATAGGGTATTATAGGGGATGCATAGAAGTGATATGCCCGTAGGGACGTATGGCTTTTAAAGACTCTGGGAATCAATTCCCAACAATTGATTGGACCCCCTCTCGCAATTTTGGAATCTCTTTCTTTCTCATTTCCCTTTAACAACAACAACTAAGTGTGTATGAAGAGACTTGAACCCATTTCTACTTATTTTGTTGTTATTTGCTTGCATGAGTGGATCATGGGTCCGTTGTCGTTGGAATGTGCATCATGGGAGCCACACGTGTGGTTGGGGACTCGGGCATTTAACTAAAACCATTTATGTATTTGTGTTGGTAACTGGGGTCTAAGATGGGCTTTATGCTAATATTAATTTGTGGGGTAATTTGGCAGTTTTGTTTTGAAAAAGTACAAATTGTGGCAAGCTTCCACAGAAAGCTTTGCCTTTGTACCAAAGTCAAAAGTGTAAGGTAAAAACATGCTCCAAACAAGTAGCTACTTTATCACAAAGATATTATCAAACGTGTAGCAATTTGCAGCATGGAATAAACAACAAGGGAAGGGACGAGAAGTAGCAATAGCAAAGAAGGAAGGGAGAAAAGAAACATCAGCAATACGGAACAAAAGCAACAATAGCTGTGGTTGTTGCATCAAAGGAGAATAAGATGGCAGCAACAAAGAAGCAGAACAATGCAGCCGCAGAAGTAGAAGAATAAACAAATATGTAGCAAAAAAGTAGTAGAAGTGAAAAAGAAACCACAATAGAAGAAAAGAGAACTGTTGAAAACACTTTGTGAAGCTTTTCTCTATAAAGCCTTTGTTGAGGTCCGAAGTTTGAGGCTATAGGGGGCTAGCTCAAGTATAAAACTTATGAAACTTGGGAAGTCACACGAAACAAAAACAAATAGGAGTCCATATATTTCCCTACATAAATACGTATTCGAATACATCGATGGGAAATTGAGGGATAGAGAGACAAGAACGAGGGGAAACCTTACGGACCTTGAGCTCATAAGAAGAAGGGAGGGAAAACCTATAACTTGTACAGGGCCTTGAACCCACAAGGAGAAGAGAAGTAGGACGAATATATGGAGTTGTACTTTTGTAGCCCATCAACCAACTTGCTTCTAGCATTTTGCCTCCTCTCAAAAGAGAGAATAGAGTCCTATATATAGACTTTTCAAACCCTGAACGTACAATAATGCCACTATTCTTTTCTCGGAAACCACATCACATCACTTTTCAGCATCATGTATACAAGGAGCTACAAATTGATGTATTTTGGCTCCTGGATATTACCAAATCCAAATACTTGAGTTAAAAATGTCATTCTAGCTTATTATAAAAGTGTCAAACCCCCACTTCCCAACTTGCAACTTGCTGTTGGAGGTGCTGGAATGTGGGAGCTAGAGCCACGTCATAGTCAAAGCAACCACACCTACATAAATTGAGACATGACGGAATTCAAACAAACTTTTGAATTTCGATTAACAACAGGTATCACCAGTAAATGGATTTACCAGTATTCTATATTCATAGCCATCCCTGTTGTCTTACAAATGGTCGAGAACAACCATGAAAATAATGAAAGCCCCTAAGTTCAACTACCTTCATCTGCTCCTTTTCTAGTGAAATTCAATAAGAAGGTTTGATGCTTAGTGACAATGGCTGCCAATGCTTCTCTCTCATCTACATCATCTAATTCAAACACAAACACAGCAATACCTCCAAACTAGAATCTTCTTATCTCGAATCTATGTTCTCTGGTTACAATCAAACTTGATGGAACAAATTTCATCATCTGGAAGAATCAAGTCATGAATCTTCATCGAGCTACAAATCTGTTAGGTTATATTTATGGATCAATACCCTGTCCTGGAGAGAAAATCATCTCCAGTGATTCCAATCACGTTTTGAATCCTAATTATATGCATTGGAAAATGATGGATGCACACATCTATAGCTGTCTTTCTGCAACTCTCTCTCCTCTAATCTACTCTTCTGTTCTTCATTTCACAACTAGTTATGACATTTGGAAAGCTCTCGACAAGAAGTTTACATCACTCTCAAGCTCACACATTCATCAGCTTAAGATCGAGTTGAATGCAATAACAAAGGCTCTTTGTCGATTGAATATTTTCTCACTCAGATTCGTCAAATAGAAAAACAACTGCAATAAGTGATGAAGATCTAGTTTACATCACTTTAAATGGCTAACCAGATGAGTACGAGGCTTTCAAAACAAATATTCGAACAAAATCAGAGGAAATAACAATGGAAGAATTGATTGCATTACTTTGCTCTGAAGCTATTCCATGTGGAATCCAAATTAAAATTAAAATCCTCCTCTAATCTAACAGTTGCATATTCTGCAACTCATACAGAGAACTCTATTCACGATCCAAATGAGCATTCAAATAACAGAAACCTCAACAATTAAAGAGGTAATCGTGGTTCAGAGGCACCAAATCTCGTGATAATAATAATTCTCAAGGAGGCAGAAGAGGAGGTCATCCAAATTACTCAAATTCATCTGGTGTTACATGTCAGATCTGTGGCAAAAATAATCACACTGTTCTCGAATGTTGGCGTCGTATGGATGCTTCAATTCAACCAGTTCAACAACCACTACCATCCTATCAATAGAGTATTAAGAAGGCATAGAGTGCTTCAGATTGTTATGAATCTCCAAGTAGTTGGTAGATCGACTCAGCTGCGTCTTATCATATGACAAACAATCTCAGCAATCTACAGCAACCTCAAGCATACCAAGGCACTGATCAGCTTACATTCGGCAATGGTAATCCCCATCCAATTTTTCATACTGGCCATGGTATTCTTCCTACTCCACATCATAACTTCAAACTTAATAACATTCTTCACATTCCTTCCTTACATCCAAATCTACTACATGTTCAACAATTAACCTCAGACAATGATTGTTCTATCATTTTTAACAAAGATTCATTTCTGATTCAGGACAGAGTGACCAAGAAACCTCTTTGTAGAGGGATTCACTCTCATGGACTCTACCAGCTGCTGCCCTGCCATTCTGCGGCTGCTGATTCTGCATCCAAGTTTTCCCTTTCAGCCAAAGTCTCCAGTACATTTTGGCATCACAGGATGGGACATCCTTCTCAAATAAAATTGAATCATCTTCTCAATAAATCCAGACTACCTTGCTCTTCTACATATAAAAATCAGTGAACACACTGCAATGTAGCAAAATCCCATAGATTACATCTTGCCTTGTCCAACTCTAATGTGAATAAACCTTTGTCACTTGTTCATAGTGACGTTTGGGGCCCCCTTAATCATAGAAAATCAGCCATAAAATTCTATGTTCTTTTTGTGGATGATAGTAAATTTACATGGGAGTTTCCTATGCACTATAAAAGTGAAACATTCAGCAAATTCATTGAATTCAAGAAATATGCTGAAAAACAATTCGATAGTACCATCAAGATCTTAAGAACTGGTGGAGAAGGAGAATACTCCAGCTCCAAATTTTGTGATTTTCTTCTTCAAGAAGGTATTGTTCACCAAAAATCATGTCCCCACACTCCATCCCAAAATGGAGTTGCAGAGAGAAAACATCATCACATTGTTGAAACCACCTTAACCTTACTTCATGCTTCCTCTAACCTTAAACATCATCACATCATCAAAGGTTGCCAAGTAGCAAATTAAATAATCTTACTCCCTTTGAGAAATTATTCAACCAATCTCCTGGTTTTCACTTTCTCAAAGCATTTGGATGCAGGTGTTTTCCTTGGATTCGATCTTATACTACTCACAAGTTGCAACCCCGTTCTACTCCTTGCATCTTCATTGGTTATAATTCCACTATAAAAGGATATAGATGCCTTGATCCTACTACAGGTCACATCTACACCTGGAGACGTGTTATTTTTTTATGAAACTCTATTTCCTTTCTCTATCTCATGATCAACACCCTCTTTATTCTTAACTCCTACATTTCTTCTCTATCTTCTCTTCAAAATTTCTTTTGGACACCATACATTACTTCCATCTCCTGTTATTAATAACTCTAATTTGGTGTCCAATACAAGTGACGTTGCAGCATCTTCACCTTCATTTTCTCAAGCCTTATTCTCTTCCTAACTCCTCTTCTCAACAACCTTTTTCACCAGTCCTTCAAACCTCTTTTGCTCAGCCACTTTTTTTACAAACACTTCCATCTGATACCCAATCACACCAAAACTCTCACTCAATGGTAACTCGATCAAAGCTGGCATTTCCAAGCCAAAAAGACCTATTTCTTTATCCTCCAAAGTTCTTACTGACACTGCTTTTGTTGACATTGAGCCTACCAGATTTAAACAAGCCATTCAATGTAAGCATTGGCATCAGGCTATGATTGAGGAGAACAATGCCTTGCAACAACAGGGCACTTGGACTCTAGTTCCACCACCATTGCATAAAACTCCCATTGGGTGTAAATGGGTGTTTCATATTAAACGACACTCAGATGGTTCTATTGCTCTGATACCATGAAGAAGAATTGAAGTAAAATGATACTTGCTTTTCTCATTACTGATCTGGAACATATTACATTTGTTTTATACTCATATTCCAGCTTGTAATTCATTTCTAACAAACTAACTAATTTCCTAACTAACTTTGGTATTAATGCTTAATGCCTTGTATAGACTGAGGGCGTAGTCTTCTGGTGTGACCCATGCTGAGATTGGTGCAGCTGCTGCGCAGGCCTAGGCTGAGGCTGCTCCTGCTGCATCAACTGAGACTGTTCCAGCTGCACGGGCTTGGGCTGCAGTTTCTTTTGTGCATATTGAGTGACCTCACTATCAAAATTCACTAGGTTTGATTTTTGTTTCCTAAACGTAAAGTTTAAGGGCCCGTTTGGTAACAGTTTTCAAACTCACTTTTTAGAAAATTGTTGTTCTAAAATAAGGAAAATACATTTGGTAATAATTTTTACAAAATAATTTTCAAAAAAGTGAGTTAAAAAACGGGTTCAAAACAAGAAAATTTGAACACGATTAAAACTTGTTTTCAAACTGTTTGGGAATTTTTTCTATCAGTTCTGACAAATTGAAAGTTTGCATTCGTTCCCGTCAAGCATCCACCATCGTCGTCGACCTGTCGTCGTCGTCGCCGAGCTGTCGTCGAGCATCCACCATCGTCGCCGACCTATCATCGTCGTCGCCGACCTGTCGGCGGCGGCTGCTTCTCCTCCATGAAAATCACACTTGTAGAAACCCTAAGAGTCAATTTCTCTCTCTCTCTCTCTCTCTCTCTCTCTCTCTCTCTCTCACACTCACACACACACACACACACACACACACAAAAGAGTCGATTTCGTCCTTCTTAGAGGGACAGTAAGCGAATCGATCACTCGACTCGCTTACAGAGTAGGATCCAAACACTCCGCGCACAACACGACTGCCGTAGCGTGCGGGAAGAGATCATCCTTCTTCGAGCTTGGTCCTCCAATGGCAAAAACCCTCTTTCGCAATTTCTCTTTTCTAAAAGTAACACACCAAACGCAATCCCTTTTTCTAAAATATTGTAAAACTATTTCTCAAATTCATTTTTACAAAACAATTTTCAAATAACAATTTTAGAAAATACAACCAAACGAACCCTAAGATTTTGGAAAACTTTTGATGAGAAGTACACAACTCTTTTTTTGAAATCAAAGGGCTTAATAATATCAAAGCTTAAAAATCCCTTCCGAATTTGCTTCGACCTTTCATTGGAATAAAACTTGAATAACATAATTTGCCAGAATCCTAATGACAAGACAACATATTTTGCAAAACACAAAGTCTCTGGTCTCTAAAATATGTAGGATCACTTCAATTGAAATTTTAGAATCATGCAACCTGTATACACCACCATTTTCTCAAGCAATAACAACCCACGCGACTAAACACATTTGCCACGCATTGCGTGAATTTTTAAGAATACACATCGGCCCCAAGCATGTATAATTTATATAGAGCCTTTAAAAGACAACAACACATATCGATGACAATGTGGCGTAATGTCTGAAATACAATGCATATATAATACAATGAACGAATGCCATACGACATTACATCTAAAAAGTTTTACTGCACCTACATGTGTAATCAGCAATCTCAATACCATCGGATATAAAGTTGTCTAAAGTTAAATAACTTCCAATTACAATAGATTGGCATGCATGCTTGGTCAATCTTGTTTCCCAAACATCTCAACCACATTAACCAAATTGCTCACTTTACTTTTTTTCAAATCTTACAAGATTTTGAGACCATTGCCGAAAGACCTCATATTGGTATCATTGAAATGCTGATCTTTTTACTAATTATATGGCATAATTGATCAACTTCTAAGTTGTTACATTGACAGTTAGAAACAGTCCACCTTTATTAACACAAAATGTATGGATCTAAAGTGTGCTATGCACATTTTATCTCAACACACTTATTCTGCAGTTGTTATTCATCATTGAATTTCTATTCATGGCTAATCAAACATAACTATCTCCCTAGTTGCTTCACGGCCGCGTGCCTATAATTCAAGAGTGCTGACTATGATATCATATACCACGTCCCATTGAAACGATTTCCTAATATTATTGCACTACTTTCAAACATAAAGTCTTGGCACATCGGTAAAATTGCCCCATTACAACCTAGGTTTGAATTATATAAATAGTCTTGCCGCATACGGGATAAAGCTGCACACATTCTAATTTTTCCAAATCCCTCAGTGCGGGAGTCTTGTGCTATGGCTGACTTTAAGTTTCAAACATAAAATAATTTCCCAAAACACTTTTTGGCAACAAAAAAGTGCATTGTTGGAAGTCATCCATTTACCCATTGTTGGGCTCGTTTGTTTAGGGAATATAAATGTGGGATTGGAGATAAAATCCAACGGAACCCACAAATCCGATGTTTAAAAGTTTTGGATATATAATCCCAAATGGTGTTTTATCTATTGATAATATATAACTGGCGGTGGGAAGTATTATATATCCCCTCTCTTTAGAAGACAATTTTACCCTTCAAATTTAAAAGTCAAAAGACGCATCACAATTGTTATCTTCAGAAGAAGGGTGTGGAGATGAGGCTAATTCTCAGACAACCCCATACCAGGGGTGACTCATATTCGACGCAAGATGACAGAACCCCAAGCCAACTATAACATCCGAAAGCAGTAAACCCTCCACTTGCATGTTCTTCTGCTTGTAGCCAAACTGTGGAAGAAGAAAACCCACACGACTTCGAAGAAGATCAAGCATAAGAAGAAAACGGACAAAACGAATTTATTAGAACATTGAGGGTAACTATTGTTTTGTTTGGTATTGAGGGTAACTATTGTTAAAACATAAGACTATGCTATTTAAAACATAACCTATGCAATGGTTAATTTTATGATAAGCCAACAAAAAAAGAAATTAGTAGATCCCAACATGAGGTTATGTTGAAAACGAATTACAATATCTCATGGGAGGGTAAATATGAAAATTCATTATTATTCTTACAATTTTATATATATTATTCACTCGTACCTACTTTTAAATAAACAAAGTATACATTAATCCCCAGTAATACATATCCAAAGTTATATCATTTTTCAAGCTCTTCACATTGTGAAACTGGAATCATTGAATTGCTTGATGACATTCGATCTCGTTCCGTCGGCGATCCTCATTATCATGTATCCTTGTCTTTATGCTCCTCCAGCTAGGCTAGAGCAATATATTCTAGATTGTAAGAATTACATAAATTGAGTTTCAATCCTCCATGTATTAAGAACCAGCCCAGTGTTTAGCTATGTATAGGACTTTTCTTGTACTTAATATCCACTTATATATCCAAAGGTATTCTATATCCGCCAAATTACCTCCGGACAACCAAACAGACCCTTGAAGAAAAGCATATATTTAAAGAAAGGTCCTCCTATAGTATTAAAGGCAGGTGCATGCATTGGGTTTGGCAGCTAAAAAATAGTAGTTGGCATCCTAAACGAGAGCAAATGTGCAAGCAATTCAACGATTCGTTGAGTCAGAGCAAGAAACATGATATAAAGCATATGAATCTGATCATCTCGCTGGGGGGGGGGGGGAGCAAATGTCACTAATCGTTAGATATTCTTAAGTGGGTGATTTGCAAAAAATACTTAATATTCGATAACCTTGATTTTTATACAGCGTGTTAACTTCATTTTTTTACATGATCTACACAACACTGGAAACTACAAGACGAACGATTTTAATCATTACAAATACGACCGAGGTAGGCCACGCTCCCCGAACGGCACCAAAATTGAAGACGACCAAAATGGGGGAGAAAATTAACCCAACAGGATCAGTGACAGACAACACATGAGATTTACATATTATTACGGGGAGAATAAGAAAAGCCACATAAAATCCGCAGGGGAAGCTAAATACTGGATATACCTGGAATTGCTAGTTGAATCTGAGTATCTAGATTCTAGTTCCAGAAGACCCACTGACTGATCTCAGACAGTAGTCGACACAACCACTGAGTACAATACACCTGAACTTTAGACATACAAAAGCGAAAAATACATACACTGTACTACTTGTGTAAAGGAAGAAAATGGAAATGGAGAAATCGGGAGAAGAAAGGACGAGTGAAAAATCCAAGGATTTTGTGTTTCGTCTCTGCGGGAAGAAGATAGAGAGAGAGAGAGAGAGAGAGAGAGGAAACTTCTGCGAAGCCGCGCTATAAGGTGATTTAATTAAATTTAATTTCAAACGCTTTCATCAAGAGCTAAGTAGGTAACTATGATATAGGGAATTTTCTTTTCTTGATTAAGGCAGTAAATGGTTTTTTAATGTAATAAAAATGGAAAGTTATCCGGTGATACGAGAACACCATGTAATTGTGTGCTTGTGGTTAGTGTAATTGAACATTTATTGGCAGGCCTATTTGAATAATGATTTTTGTTCCATTTTTAGTAATTCATTGTTTGATTAAATTATTATATTTTAAAAAAATTTATCAAAATGACTTAGAAAAGTTTAAAAATTAATTAAAATATAAAAAATATCAAATAAACTAAAATAAGCCACTTATAGTGAATATTTTTTTATTTTTTGATCCATTTTATTTATTTTTCTAGTTATGTCATTTAGTGGATTCCAAAATGTATGATATTATTGATATTATTGCCAAAAACATAAAGGAAAGTCTATAAAAATAAAAGGTAAGCAGAAAATAAAATGGGTAAATTAATTTGGGGTCTTGTTTAGTATATATGTTTAGGGATAAGTTCTAATATTTTTTAATTATTTTATAAGGTTTTATTTTTTAAATTTGTAATTATTCTTGCAAATATACTCTCATGTTGCTTAATAATTCATATATGTATATTTAGTTTCATTTTTTCATCTTTCCACTCTAATAAAAGATGTTTGCACCCAAAATGGCAATATATTGTAAAAATATAGAAACAAAATTGTACAAATTTGTTAGAATAAATTTTACGGTAAAATGATGTTAGATCAACGGTATTTTAATTCACCGATTATACATGACTATTTAATTTTATTCTTTTCGTAGTTGACACACGCTCCACGTATTTGAGCAATTTAAGTTTTTTGATGATGTTAATTCAGACTTTGATTAAGTAATTTTACATGTGTTTATGCAATTAATCATTATTTTGCTATTTGTGATAGGAAAAATATATATAAAACAATGTATTTTAGAAATTTATTTATTAAAACATGTGATAATTGCAAAAAATGAAATATTTGTTATAAAAATTGAGACAATATTTTTGTAGAAAATTGAAGCATTTCACAATTTCTTTCGTACATAAATGAGCCATTATTTGTTAAATGACTAAATTTTATATTAACAAAATAAGATAGTATTTATTATTGAACGGCTATATACAAATTCTACGTTTGTGTAGTGTATGAAATTTCTTATTTATTTAAAAAATGTCTCATTTTATATGAAACAAGATACTGTTTTATTTTTCTATTAAAATATTATCTTATTTTTTGAAACAAATATCTCATTTATTGCAATTACGTATTTTTAACTAATAATAAACTTTGAAAAATACATCATTTTTATTTTGTTTATTTTTATAAATAACAAAATAACAGTGAATCGCATATACACTTAAAATATTTTTAAAAATATAATTTGAAATTTCACGCTGTCACCTTCAACCACAGTGTAGTTATACGTCATCATCGAAAAGTTTTCAACCCTATATCATGGTTCATGATATTTTTTGCAATTAATAAATACTATAATTGAAACTTTGAGTGTTTCTAATTCGATTTTTGGAGATTCCATTGATATCAACGATTTTTAAATAATAATATATTTTTTATTAAAAAATTAAATTCGTGAAGTATAAACGGTGCATTAAGAATAATTTCGATATAATAATTAAAAATGAAACATAGTCATGAAATATTGATCATAAATTAGAACTTTTCCCTAAACTCAAATAAACACCATCATATGTAATAATAATTGTGTATATAAATTTTTTTTAAAAATAACAAGAAAATAACTAGTTGACTAACAAATACACGGTAACGTTAAATCTTTTAAATTACTTAATAATTTTCGCAACAATAATGCTACCATTGGACCTAGCTGAAAATAAACGTGTGATAAAAATCTAACAGGCTATAGAGCCTAGAGAGCTCAGTTGATATAGCTGTGAGAAAAAGAAAACTATCTTTTCAAATTAGTTTTTTTTTTTTTTTTGTCTTTATATTATTTTCTTAATTCTTATTTTTGAATTTTTTATTTTTTATTTTTTAAATCAGTCGTGATAAACCAATATAATGAGTATTATTATTTTGGCTAAAGTTTAAAAAATTACTGAAGTTCATTTTTTGTCTTATTTAAATTTTTTTATTTTAAATTAAAAATTTTACTTTTTAATTCTTTAAAATAAAATAAATATTACAGTATGTCCATTTATACTAATATTAATAGTAGAAATTACTAAAGATAAGAATAAATTAATTTTTTTTAAAGCTAATTTTCTAATTTTTGGCTAAAATATTTAAACGTCCAATAGGCCGTTTGCCTCCTTAAGGGTAAAAATAACTTTTTCTTTCCAACCCCATGGAAAAAATTACTCTTCATACATGTTATGTAGGGTGTTCGGCTAAATTATTGTTGGTATTTTTTAGTTTTTAGTAATAAATTAAAGTTTTTTTTAAATATTCGTAATTTATATAATAAGTTATAATTATTATTTTTTTTTATAAGTAACTAATTTAAGCTACAATCTACCATATTTTTCAAACAACCATAATTTCTAGTACAAATTATAATTTATAAATTACTAATTTTAATAATATCAAATATCATCTGTTAGTCAATCTTAATACAAATTAATAAAAGATAAATATTATAATTTGGATTAAAAAAATACTTAAAAGTCAATAAAACTTTGAGCATGTTTGGTAAATAAGCTTTTAGCCACAAAAAAATAAATAATTTTATTTGTTGGACTAAAAAGTTACAAAATCAAAAAATAAATTAAAAATATCAAATCGAATGGCAATTTATTCAAACTTTCATTATGTTATAAAAGACTATAATATTTATATTTGATAATTTATTTATTATTAATGTTAATTATATATAATTATTGTATTATATGAAAAAAACAATATTTTTCAATATCTCTCTCTCTCTCTCTCTCTATATATATATGTATATATATATATATATATATATATATATATATCAATGAATTCTATAAAGGCTAGCTTACAGACTAATTCACTACAAACTAGTTTTTTGGTTTAAAAAATAAATTAAGGAAAAACTTTTAATCTATTTATCAAACGTATCCTAACCTACCATGTCAGTTAAAAAACTAAAAAGATAAAAGAAATCAAATGAGTGTCTATCCCTTACTGTTCTCTCAACAATCTCCCTATCTCCTCTCTGCTCTTTCCTCTCTCTCCACCCTCTTTTCCTTCTCCAATCTACCCTTCTGCCTCTCTTCTCGTTTATGTTCACCCATTCTTGTTTTTTTTTTTCTTAGTGTGCTTGTGTGTGCAACTTTTCTTAATATCATTTGTTCAGTGTTATTATTATTTTTTTATATCAAAAAGCTCTCTATATTTTCTTTTTTTAGGTCAAGAACAATACATCAACGTTGAGAATGCTATTTTTAAGACTAGGCAACTATCTTAATTTTCGATTGGCTATTCTTGTGAGATGGGCATAATTACTATGCTTTTTTAGCAAATTGTGATAAAAAGAAAAAAAAGGTAGTAGTTTGCGTCTTGTATACAATATGGTGTTTGGATTGCTCAATGTTATCTATATATGTTTTTATTTATTTCTTTAGGTTTGAGTTAATAATCAATTTTCTTTGAGAAGGGCTTGTGTCTTCCTTATGTGGAGGTTTATCTCCCCTAAAGTTTAATTTGTTATCATCCCTTTGTGGGAGTTTATTTTCCTCCATGCTTGGAAATTTTAGTTTTTTTTAGAGTTTTATCATTCTATAGGTGAATCGTTTTATATGATTTTATAGAACATCAATATATTTAGATTTCGTGAAAATAAAATAAAAACTTATGTTGAATCATTACTTACTCATTTTTTATTCAAAATCTTACTTCTTTCCTTCGACAAAAATAAGTAAATAAATAAATAAGAAAAATATTAATCATTAATCAGCAAGATGGATACCTCATGGTTAATAGCCAAAATTTGCTGTCAAATGAGAGTGAATTCATGGAGGCCATCATTGTGTTCAAGCCCTAGTGAGGGCAATGATACCAGTCCAGCAAGGTTTTGCTCTCCCTCTTGGTTGCGAAGCTCAAAGCAAAATGCGCATTTAGGTATTTTTATCTTTTAGAAATTAAATTTTTTTTGTTCTCTTTGGTTAAATTTTGAATGTTTTGTTTTTCACTTAAATGTTATTCAATTTTTGGCTATTTTTTTCTAGGTTTTTCAAATTGTATCCATCCCATATTTGGCCACATTGTTTGATTTTTATTAAAAAATTTGATTCGTGGTCCACTTGAGTTGTTAGAAATAATATCTGAGTCAACTCCGATTTTAATGTAACGTTCGTGACAGTATGAATAAAAGAGTAAATGTTTCAAAAAAAGGTAGAGAGTATACCTTCTACACGTTAATGAGATGCCCTGTATTCGTTAATGAATGCTACCCACATCTGGATCTAAAAAATTTAGAACCGATCTAGTCAGTTTGGTTTTCGGATTGGTACTTTTTTAAGCCAATCCAACTCGACACCCAAAGGTATATAGATATTTTATAAAAAAAAAATTAATTAATTAGTTTAATAACAAGTTGTAACACACAATTTGGACACAAGGCACTACTGGATATTTGTTAAAAACATTTGTAATTTGAATATTTGTTTGAAATTGGTTACTCTTATGTGAGAATTGTCTTATTTTTAATGTGATATTATTTTAAATCATGAATAATTTAAAATTGATATTAAATCATGTGTAAAATTAGTGAACAAATGGAACCACGGGTTCAACCTGAATGAACCTATATTAATTTGGATTGGGTTGGGTTGATTCTAAAACATAAATGATTCGATATTTTGTCCAAACTTTTAGAATTAACATTGGTTGGTTCGGTTATAAGTTAAATCCCAAATCGACTCGGACCGACTCATATCCACTCATTGCGGCATCCTAAATCAAGAAAAAAAATAAACGAACTACTACTAATAACTTATATTTAAGCATTTTGAACCGTATTGTGAAGCTTATTATCTAAATTATTGGACTAGTGATCCATCTTGTTACAAAGAAACTAAAAAAGTAAAAAAATAATAAATCAAAAGATAGAAAAAATTTCACAAAATAACATAAAATCAAATTTGTTGGCCTATTTTTGTTTTTGTTTTTTGAATTTTTCTTTATATTTTGGTTAAAAATTTTATTTTTTTATTTATCTTGATGAAAAGAGTCGAAAAGTAAAATAATTTGATCAAATAATTAAAAAAACTAAAAACAAAATAAGCAATAATAAAATAAGGAAATTTGTTTGAAATGTTTGAAAAACAGAACCCCAAGGATTATGAAATTATGCAAAAAGTAAAGTTGGGGATGCACTCATTTTCATTATTTTGTTTTTTTCGTGCTAAATTAATGCTTCTAAACCACGTAGCTAATGCAATTCCCATAAAAATGTAAAGAAATTGAGTGAATTACACCCTATACCGCACTACGCATATTTTTGTACTTAGGTGAGGAGCCTTATTTATCTTGTAAAGTGAATAATATTGTGATAGAGCTCTTGTTTGGCTGCACTTCAAAGTTAATTTTTTTTATAAAAAAATAAAATAAATTTTAAACTACATTGTTTGACATACCGAAAAAGTTACTAGTTTTTTTAACATCTATTTTTTAAGAATAAAGCTTTTATATGTATAATAAAATATGACTGATTTATAAAAATGTGTAGGACATATTTTGAATCAACGATGAGGATTAGTTTTTTGTCCAAATTAAAATGCCATCTAACGGTCCACAATACTTCTCCTGCTACACTTCTACACGTGCGTCTCTTTCACTCTCTTCACTTCTCTACAAATTCCTCAACTCGTGCGTTTTCACTTTTTGTCTCTACAAAAGCTTCTCTGTATAATTGTAAACTTTTGTAAAAATTTGGGTATTACTTTAAATTAGAATGTGATAATTGTATATATTTTTATTTATATATTATTATTATTTAATTTGGGTATTGAAACAATATATTGATCTACTATTTTTATTTTTTTTATATTTTTTTTATACTTTAATCATTATTACAAATCATTAAATGATTTAAAAAATAGTAGTAGTGCCTTTAGGTACCGGTTATATATATATATATATCAAACATTCTAATTTTTTTTTGGAGATAAAATAATGATAATATCTTCAATTATAAAAGTTAACTCTTTTTACAAAAACAGAAGAAAAAAAAACTGTGCAAATATTCTAATTACTATAACTTATTAAAAATAAAAATAAGAGCATTTTAGACATTTTAATAACAAAAAAAAGTTATTACAAAAAATTATTCTAAATAATTTAATTTTTAAAAAAAGAATTAACTTTTTTAAAAATAAAAAATTTTAAACATCCAAAAAAAAAGTCAACTAGGGAGAGAGAGAGAGTTAGGATTCCGTGTTTGCAACTCTCATTTGTGTCTGCAACTCTCATTTTCTCCATCCATGTTTAGCATTTCTCAAAAGTACTTTATTATTTAATAAAAAGTCTAACTTTTAAATTATAATAATTGATATTTTTTAAAAATTATCAAAATATTTTAGTTTTTTTTTTTATGAAAAAATCTTATACATATTTCAAACAGTTTAACTTTTTTTCTTGAGTAAAATAATTATAACATTTTCAATTTTAAAAATTAATTATACTCTTAAAAATTAAAAAAAAAAATCTGTAAAAATCTCAAACACTATAACTTAAGTAAAAAATAAAAATATTTTAGATATTTTAACAAAAAGTAAGAAAAAAACAATCATAAATAATTTATCCCATACAATCTAAGTTTTTTTTTATATATATCTTAAGTGTTCGAGTTAGTTTACGCTCTTTTACTTTTTTAAAAAAAATTAAATTTTTTAAAAATTAGAATTTTTGACATCCAAAATATGAACTAAATCTCCCCTTCCAAACGGGGTCCTGACTATTTTTTCTTTTTTCTTTTATTCTAATTATTGAGAAATTATTCTGTGTGCCTCAAAACCACGTAAACATCTGCTCAACTAATAAAATTGCATAATAATAAGTGATCACTGATCACGTCGTTTCTAAATAAGGCAGATAGTGACCTTAATCTAACTCTAAACTAAAGGGTAGTGTTCGAGGCCCATTAAATCTAAAAAATTGCATTTTGAGTGCAAATGGTTAGCCCAAACATGACACCATAAGGTTTTGATTGATAATTAGTTTAAATTTTTTTTTTATATTTTTAATTAAAAAGATAAATTTATTTAATTTTTTTAAATTAGTTAATTAGATAAAAAGTTATTTTTGTTATTTGTTTAAATTGAACAATTTTAGCAATCTATGTAGTTAAAAATAACAATTATATGTAATTTTTAGTGACAGTAAATAAGTTATAAATTTAGAATATTATTATTTTTTAAAAATAGTAAGAGTTTAAATAAAATATTATAAAAAATAGTATTTTAATTTGATTTTTCAATTTTTTTTGCTAAATAGGCCATATTAACTTTTTTTTTTAATTTATAATTTTAGCCAAAAACTTAAAAAACCTTATTTGTCAATGAAGACCTAATTTCAAACCCAAATGAAAGTAAAATGTTTAACGAATTACACAAGTAATGGCAATTTTGCCGCTCTATTTGTTCCATCCGATCAAGTCGACACTTGAAATTTTTCTTTTTTCGATAACATGTGATTTTTTTTTCTCGATAACATGTGATATGTGCCGACTCAACCCTTAAGTAACTTAATAGCTTGTATATGGCCTCTCAAAGTTGAGGGCTCAAAATTTTTTAAAAAAATTACTAGTATTTGGTAAGTTCTAATTTAATATTTATTGCCGAGTTTAACTTTTATTAACATTTTAAATTTTATTGAAAGTTGGTAAATTGTAGTATCTGCAATCAGTAATCGTTATTTTTTAAAATAAACTTTGTAGATATTTTAAAATTCAAACCAATATATCTTTGCAATATATTAAATATTTTAAACAGTCAAAAGGTATAAAATGTTATACATATATATATATATACACACACAAAGTATTTTGTAATATTCCTGATATTAAATTAATGGCACATGAACTTTGTTTTTCTCCAAAATTCTATGTTCTTGTTAATTACTCTTTGTTTGCTATCTTATTTCCAATTAATTGATATATTGATCATTGGCATGAGAAAACAATCTAATTGTATTAAATTCATTTGACAAAAAGTACATAAGTTGGTTGTGTTTTTTTTTCTTATTATATAGTTTTTCTTGTAAATTTTAAAAATCTTACGTTTTTTATTTTAATGTTTAATATATTAATTATTTTGTTTTGACCATGAATGTTAAGGTTGATGGGTGATTATTGACTATTATAAACAAATAATTATCGACGATTATAAGGTACTATCGATATGTTATTTTATTTGTGAAGGTTTAAAATTAGTCTATGATTATTTTTTTATTATTTTTATTATGTGCAGGATACATTTTTTTATTTGAATTTTTTACTTATAACTATGCTTACTAGAAAATTTAAATTAGGATATTCTAACATTTGAACCAACTGCTTGAAAGAAAATTTTCAAAATTACATCAAATAAAATTTTATTTAATATCGACTATATCACAAAAAAGATTAAGTGACTTAAAGAATAATGTCATATAATTAAAACTTGAATATTGAAATAAAATAAGTAATTTTGTGATTAAAAATTGAGAAAAATAAAGTTTAATTAAACAAAATTATATAAAAAATTATTAAGGGCCTTCACATTCGTTTTTATCTTAGGCCTCAAATTTGTTTGAACCACCTCTGCATGTGATGAAAACGTATTTGTTTCTTCAGTTTTATTTCTTTTTTGGTTTGGCCCTAATTATATAATTTAAATATATTTTTATAAAATCAATTTTTTAAAATATATATTAAAAATTTATATTTAACCCTAAGCACACGCCTTTAGAAAGAATAAAGTGAATATTCTAATTGACCGGAGAACCGTTATATTTTTGTACTGAATCTTCTAATTGACCGGAGACGATTCAACCCTTTTTTTTTTTAATTAAAAAAATGCCAATGCAGGATGGGGACTTTATTGGGTTAAGCTCCTTCCAATGGGTACAATTCAGCCCGATCCAATTTGGCCCAACGTGGCCCACATTGATACCATTTTGATGATCTCATCTTGTACTTCATAATTATTTATGTAAAGAGATTACATTGATCCAATATGATTATTATTAGACAAATTAATTTCTATCTTAAGAAAATAAGCAGTAAATAAATGGCACCTTTCATTTTTTTTAAGACAAAATTACTTGGACACTTTAGCGAGATATATGCAAATAACGAGACGACACGCTGGAATGACAATGTTTTGGAAATTGAAAAATAATTCCTTTTTAATTTTTTAATTTTAAATACCATGGTAGAACCCATACGTTCAGCTTGCAACAAGGTTCCTTCCATTTCAATAATTATGCAGTGGGGAACGGAATTTGTTTTCTTTCGTTTCACTTTTTATTATTTTGGTTAAATTCTTTTATATGTATATATATATGTACCTAATTTTTTATAAATATAATTATACTATAACACCATTTTATTTTCAGTTTCACCTCATCGTATTAATTTTTATCTTTTTTGGAGGTCGGTTAAATAATAGATCTAAAGTTCAAAACAAATAACATTTGAGCGGTCTAACAAAGCTACTCACAATGAGTTTGGCCCACCCAAAATAGGCCAGTCTACGACTAGTTCAAGTCACTCCAAGAAAAGAAAATCCATGACAAATCAGCATTTGTTAATAAGAAGTCGCCCATGAAAATCATCCCCGCAACAACTATTCAGATAAGGCAGGGACAGTATTCTAAAGGCACTAGGATTGCTTGGAAATAAAAAAAAAATCTTGATAAACCAAGGAATAACGGATAAGCAGCAAAGTCATAAAAATACTCAAATACTCAGGTTTAACCCCTATAAAATGACAAACATTCTAAGAATCAAGGTACATAATTTTTCATTCCAAGTTCGTGGTTAGAATTGCCTTTAGAGAGAAGTCCAACTTGAACGTCGGAGTGTTTCTCGGTCAAACTTGGTCGATGAGCACTAACGGTGTTCTCGTTTTGCAAGATTTGAGAAGCAATTCAAGCAGGCCTCGCAAATTCAGTAATAGAAGTTCGGTTGTCAAAATTATTCGAAATCACCAGAAGCAGGCCAATTGATGGGCTTAGACTATCCTTAATTTGTTACATTTTTAATTCTCATAAGTCAAAAACTACCATCCTTAGAGCATCTCCAATCGTGCTCCCTATAATTTATCTAAGTGGTTCTCTAAATCACCTTTTTATTTATAACTTCAACCATACTTCCTATTTTAGGGAGTCATAATTTTTTTTAAAAATAAATATATAATAATTCAAAATTTTCAACAGTTATATTTTAACGGCCATATTTTTTAACAAAATTTTATTTTTAAAAAAAAAATAAATATACAATAATTCAAAATTTTCAATAGTCATTTCATAATGATTTTTTTTTTTGAAAAAATCTTAAGTTTTTTTTAAAAAACTAATATATAATTATTCAAAATTTATAACGATCATATTTTAACGGTCATTATATAACGGCTAGCTTTAAAAAAAAAAAGTCTCCATCTATAAATATGTTCATTTCATCTCTTATTTTTTCCTATTACAATTACATTCTTCAGTATCTTGATTATTTTTGCTACTACTCATGGTTGATCCAAATAATTTGCTCAATATTGCTCTCGAAAACGATGACTCAATTGATGATTTTAGCTTATTTTGCAACAGTAGCTGTTCACGAGCAGCACTTGACTAGCCAGAGACGAATATCACTGCATCGTGGTTCTGTTCTTGGCCATGTTATCATCAATCGTTGTAGAGCTGAAGGTCATGAAAGGCTTTATTGCGATTATTTTGCTGAATATCCGGTATATTCTCCTCAATTATTTTGAGGGAGATTTCGAATGAATCGTCATCTTTTTATTTGAATTCAATTTGCAGTGGAAAGTTACGATTCATACTTTTTGCGCAAAAGAGATGCTTGTGGTGTTTTTGGTTTATCTTCCCTTCAGAAGATAACAGCTGCATTGAGAATACTTGCTTATGGAACATCTGTTGATTCTGTAGACGATTATGTGCGGATCGGATAAAGCGCTGCCATAGAAAGTCTTAAAAGGTTTGTCAAAGCAATTGTTGGTGCATTTGGTGATGAATACTTGAGGCCACCAAACGATAATGACATTACTAGATTGTTAGCGTTTGGCGAACAACATGGTTTTCCTGAAATGTTGGGAAGTATTGATTGTATGCATTAGAAGTGAAAA
Organism: Heliamphora exappendiculata; assembly: GCA_034768845.1. Lineage (NCBI taxonomy): Eukaryota > Viridiplantae > Streptophyta > Magnoliopsida > Ericales > Sarraceniaceae > Heliamphora > Heliamphora exappendiculata. The sequence goes on from JAOTRH010446166.1 coordinate 26,498, forward strand.
AATTGTCTAGCTGCGTGGCAAGGTATGTATTCTGGACATATCTATACACCAACAATTATTTTGGAAGTAGTGGCATCTTATGATCTTTGAATATGGCATGCATTTTTTGGGTTACTCGGATCTCATAATGACATCAACGTACTACATCGTTCTTTTATTTTTTGTGAGCTCGCCGAATGTCGTGTTCCTCTAGTCAACTATTCAATTAATGGTCATGCATATACGATGAGATATTATCTTACCGATGGTATATATCCCCCATGGTCAATTTTTGTGAAAATAATCCCACAACCACAAAGAAATAAAAGAAAATATTTTGCAGTTACTCAAGAATTAGCAAGAAAAGATGTAGAGCACGTATTTTGAGTACTTCATGCACGTTTTGTAATTGTGTGTGGACCAACACGTTTTTGGGATCAAGAAACACTTAGCAATATTATGACAACATACATTATATTACACAACATGATTATAGAGATTGAACGAGATAACCATTTTTGTTGACTTCAACTACGATGCAATTAAAGAAAGACAGTCTGTACCAATTTTACATTAACGTACATCTGAACTTTTGGAATTCATTCAAACTCATCATCGAATCAGAGATCAACAAACTCATTCTCAACTTCAACTGGATCTTATTGAGCACTTGTAGCAATTACATGGAGGAGAATAGAAATTAGAATTTAATTTTACATTACTGTTTTTGTTCTCTATTTATGTACTGTAATTTTTATTTAATTGGTATGTACTGCAATTTTCATTTAATTGTTCTCTATTTTACATTAATTGTACTTTTTTAGAATTTAATTTTATAAATTGGACTTATATATATATATTCACAATACAACTCCATCAACACAACACCACTGTTGATCAAGAGGAAACAGAGGAGAATGAAAAAGGAGAACGAGGAGAACGAAGAAACAAAGAGCAAAGAAGGAGCAATGACGAAGAGAGGCTGATGAACAGAGTTCCCAAATAGAGTTTTTGAGTTCCCCAATAGAGTTCTTGATATATATATATATATATAAAACAAAAGCATAGCTCCCAAACATAGGTTGAAGAACGAAGAGAAAAAAAATTTCAAATCGAAAAGAGGAGCAAAGATTTTCAGATCGCGAAGATGAGCACACAGCTCCCATACCTGTTTGGAGTTGTTTTGCGTAAGGATTTTCAAAAATTTGCCCGTTAAGCACCTCGCTAAAAATTTGCACAGCTCGCCATTTCTATGAGCCCTAAATTGGTGAGGACGATGGCGAGTTCGTTGGAGCTCAAATTTTGCAACATTCTCGCCATTTTGGTGAAGGAGTCTCCAATGACAATGCCGTTGGAGATGCTCTTAGTTTTTTTATTTTTGGTAATTAAAATTTTAATGGAGATTTAGTTTTTTTTTTTTGGTTGAAGAAAAAGAACAAAAAGCTAGATTGTTTGAAATAATTTTTAATGGTAGCTTTTTTTATTTTTATTGAAATGTATAACATGCTCTTACCTTTTACTCTTAAGTTGTAGTATTTGATATTTTGAAAATGTTTTTATTTTTTATTTTGTTGAGTGGAGTTAACTTTTTAATTGTAGGTATTATAGTTTTATTCAAAAAAAGTTAGAGTGTTTAGGATGTGAATATACCTTTTCTCTTGGAGAAAGAAGTGAAAAAAGGTTAATTGATATTTTTAGAATACCAAACAAGATGATTTAAAAGCTAATTTTTGAAAAAAAAGAAAAAAATCAACTTTGAAGCTATCTCAAAGAGGGGCTATAAATCACCCATCAAATACAGCTAGGGCTCAATCACAAGCCAGGACATACAGGTAAGTGGCAGGCTGTGGCCTAGCCTGAAATTATACTGCAAAATTCCCCCAAAAGAAAGCCCAACTGAAAAAGCCCAACTATAAAAGCCCAACGAGAAGGTCCACAATCACACCCATCAATTTAATTTCTTGAGTAATTTGGGAAACCTCTTGAATGAGCAGAATCTGATAAATTTAACTTTAATTAAATTAATTAAATGCGTCCAGCTGATGAATTTAATACTGCTTCTGAAAACAGCTTGCAACCCTGGTTGGAATTAAAATGACATTTTTTCTGTCTTTTTAATAATTTTAATTTTTGGTCGATTTTTTCCCGGTTCATATCAACCAGGGAAGTCAAATAAATTTTTTTTAAATCCACAGAAAATGGGAATAAACTAAATAAAATCATACTTATTGTCAATTTTTTATTTTTTGGACTTTACTATTTTTAATTATTTTTTGCCTTTTTCAGTTCTTCTTAAGGAGAAAATTTAAAATAATATCTTTTTAAATAAAAATATAAAACAGAACTAAAAATAAAAATAAGTAAAATACAAATAAATTGTTATTCTGAACGGGTCAATTCTTGATGTCAACCAAGTATTAGAGGATGAATGACATTAGACCCTCCTTGGCAATTTTGGCTCTTTGTCTTTTAAGCTGAAAATGTTAAAAAATTAAATTTATTTATTTGACAAAAAAATAAAAAAATAAAAATTTAAATCAAAACATAAATTCTTAAAATATTCTAGTCAAATTTTTACCACTTTTAAAACACAATAGTACCCCTCATTCATAACCTATTCACTACCGCTACTAATTACATGTAATTGTTAATATCAAATATATAAAAAAATAAAATTATTTATTTTGAAAAAAAAGTAAAAAAATTAATTTTTTTTAAATAATCAAAATTTAAAAAATTAAGTTACTAAACATCTTACTTTTAATTTAATTTAATTTTTTAATTAAAATTATAAAAAAAAAACTAATTTTAAACTAATTGTCTCTAAAAAATTCATGCGGTCCCAATGGAAAAATACCACAATCACTGACCTTTCCGCAAAAAATAATAATAATTGCATTTGTCACATCTTAAGCAACATTTCACTTTTTATCATTCTACATAAAGGAAAAATGATAAAAATGTTTCTTTCATAGGATAGAGATCCCATTCAAAATCCTACCAAATCTATTCATTTTATAACTTTTGTTCTGTAAGAATATAGCCAAAATCTCATTTTTTGAAAATGATTAAATTTACTAGAGTATGATGTATTATTATTTATACAATATTTTTATTAAAATAAAATTTTTAATACTTAGTAAGTAAATCGTTCATGTATTCTACTTAATTAACCAGGATGGGTAAGTATTATTTTATTTAAAATAGTTTGCATTATATTATGAAAAATGCTAACTACTGTCTTTCGAGTGTTGTTAATATAAAAATTCATATCAGTACAAGTTTTAATTTCTTGACCTCTTTAAAATATGATGTGATTGTTGTTCTTTTCCTTAATATATTAAAATAGACTATTACTAGTAAAAATCTCTATTATTTACCGCCTATTAAACAGTAGTTAGCAGGACTCTCATATTATTAAATACACTATGAGTTTATTTGTTATTTTGGATAAGATAGAAATTAAAATTTGATAGGAGATAGCCTGATATTATTAATATTATAAATGAGAATTTGTTATTTTCTCATTAATCAGACTTTTAGTTTGAGTTCTGCAATACAAACGTGTAATTCAGATAAATTTTTTTTGATAGTTCGGCCTTGCCTATTATTCTAATCCCACCTTTCTTAATTATTCAAAGCAAAGAGAGCCTATGTAAAAATGCCATACTGCTATATAGGTTATGTTTGGGTAAATGTTGTTTATTATTATTATTTGTTTATTTTAGCTTAAACTCATAGAATCTGGCTTATTAGCTTATTTTTATTTATTTTTATTTTTTTTGAATTTTTTTTATTTTGATAATTTTTTTTTATATTTTTTTGGCTCATCTCAATGAGAAGAGTCTAAAAAATATAATAATTTGACTAAATGATGAAATTTTTTTTATTAAAAATAAAAAATCTACAATGACAAATAAGTTAATAAATTAATAATTTAAATTCCCCCATTCACGGCCATAACATTTTGAAGCTTGTCCCTCTCTAAAATGAGAAAAATAAAAGTTAATTTTGTTCATACATCTACCAAGATGAGTAAGCAAAACCCATCTTCCCATTGGCCCAATAAAAAAGTAAGTTTTATATTTAACATTAAAATTCACAATTTAAATTAAATATGCATCTTGTCAAGTAAACAAATTTATTTTCCAATAGAACACCAAAACAAACATTGAACCAAGCCAGCCCACAATAGAAAGTTTCAGTACAAAAAGCATAGACCCGAAAGTGAATAAGAATACATATTAGCAGCTTTTAATTACTTTTTTTTTCTTTTTCCTTTTTGTCATGTTACCTTTGTTATGATGGGGGATGAGAAACCTCTTGCGAGTAAATCATTTTAGGTGTGGCGTGAGTTTGAAAAAAATTAATTTTAAATCTAATAATTTGATCATAATTGTTTATTTTTTCCCACTCATTGAATAGGTTTTCATGTAAAATATCATATCAAATGAATATAGTTATATACATTATCGGAGCATATTTACAGTGAACAAAAGGATTGAATTGTAAATTTTTATGAATAAATTGGAAACTTAACTAACGTGTTTGATCATATGACTACTAATATCCGATTTGTCTGATTTTTTTTTCTTTAGTTATCCATTTGACAATTTAAAATAATGAAAGATTTTAATAAAATTGTGTGACTACGATTCTTATAAAATTACTCTCACAGCACTCTCTACTGTGAGTTTACTCGAATCCCCAATTTAGTGATGGGGAGAGATTCATGCACTAAGGCTCTGTTTGTTTCGATCTAAAATATTTTTAGGTAAAATATTTTATTTAATTTTTACGTAAAATAGTTTTTTTAGTAAAATATTTTACTCATTTAACCAAATTTGAATTACAAAAAATTAATTGATAAATTAATTTTGGAATTATGCATTCCGGAACTTTCCCCCAACTCCTTCTCTTCTTTTTGTCATTCGGAAATTCCACCGTTAAAACTCGTTGGGGGAAGGACACTCGCTGTCTCTTCTCTCAATCCATTACTACGAAAAGATAAACTTCAATAACCGAAGCAAAAGAATCTAATTAGTTATCTCCAATTTGGCTTTAGTTTTGCTCGATCAGGTTTCTATTTTTCTCTTTTCTATTTTTTAATATTCTTACGAGGTAAGTATATTACCTAGATT
>JAOTRH010446177.1:0-31612 GCA_034768845.1 Heliamphora exappendiculata
AATCCATAAGGCCGAGTCGGGTAATCCAATGGCCATTCATCTTCTTCATTGTGCTCCTCCTCTTGCTGGTATGCTTGAATTATCGGTTGATACCATTCCCAAGCATTATCATTCCATTCTTCCCCCATGTCTCGACTGCCTCTAATCATCATGAAAGAGCATGTCATCTGATCCTCGGCTATTGAAACACGACAGCGTGGCAGGTGTACTGAACAGATGTGTTGACTTGGGTCCTCCGATTCTCCCAGCGACATGTAGTTTACCCCAGCCTGCTTGGCATGATTTGGCAGTGGGTTTGTAGTGACATTCATCTTTGAGGTGACTGATGGAGGAGGGATCACCTTATTATCAATGAGGTTCTGGATTTCATGGTGGAGCCTTATACATTTGTTGGTTAGGTGTCCATGGCCTTGATGGAAGGCGCAGTATTGAGAGGCATTGTATCTCGACGGCAAGGGATCTGGTACTGGCATGGGGTCTAATGGTTTGAGGAGTCCTTTCTCAACCAACCAGTTCAGGGCAGTGGATAACGAGATGTTGAGAGGGGTAAAAGTTCTTCGCGATCGTTGCTGTATTTGCTTACCATCGCATGATTGCTGAAAGTTATTTTCTTGAGGAGTGGAAGAAGAAGGATTCAAAAGGTTTACATCGCCCGAGCAGGATACGAGGTTAGTTATGGCAGGTTAATTTGTGGGGAAGGTCCTTCTCGGTGGTTTCTGGCTAAATTCTGTCTTCTCAATATCACCGGATTGGATAGCATCCTCAATTTGCACCCTAGCATCGAACAGTTGTTCAAAGGTGGAAAGTGGCTGCGTGATGAGGTAGCGCTTCAACAGAGACTGTAGGTTCTTTACCACCATCCTTACTTGCTCCTTTTCAGAAGGTTGGCTTGTCATTTTAGCGGCCTTGCCTCTCCAACGGGTTAAAAAGTCAACAAAAGATTTCTGATTCTCTTGCCGATTCTCCTCCCATGTTCTAGTTTTGGCCACTTTGAGAGAAAGAAACCACCTCTGTGTAGCTCCAGAAAGCGACCGATGGAATAACTAAGCCTTAAGCTGATCATCGATCCCCATAGGGGATAAGGTCCCAACATACATTCTCAAATGGATACGCAGGTCCCCGGTGCCGTCAAACTTGTCTATTTCTGGCATCTTAAACTTTTCAAGCAATTTTGCATCTGGGAATAGGCACATACCACCTACGTCCAGCATATATTCTTCTATTCCTTCAGCTTTTCTCAGCACCTTTTCCATCCGGTCAATCTTTTTTGCCAGCGCGAATTCCCTGGTCTGAGCAGTATTCTCATCTTTTATCACGATCGGGCGGGAAATCCAAGGTGGTACAGCAACTTGCGATATTTTTGGCCCTTGGTTGTCATCCTAAAAATCTTTTCCATTCTCGTTCGCATTGTCTGGCTGTCCATTCACACCAAGCATACTGGCCTGAATTACTTATATTTGTGCCTGGCACTGGTTTTGAGCTTGGGTCTATTGCTCCACAGCCCGCTATATCTCAGTAATAGCCCTCATCAGAGCTGTCAGATTAACTTCATTTTCTACCATGTTGATTGATTCAGATACTCTGCGCAGTCTACCTATTTTTTATCTTACCCAAATTCGTGTCAACTGTACTCTTCCCGGATCAATGGTAACTCACATAAAAACCTGGATCCCAGAAGCAGAATAACCAGTCTCAGGCATTTTTTAGAAGAACGTTCAGACAATAGACAGTAGATATCCTTGATACTCAAATAGCTGAAACTGAAATAATGCCCATGCCGGGCTCATACCATCAGCATAACAACTGAAAACCCAGGACGAGAACCAAAGGGGATAGATCAACCAAGTTCTAAGGGGAAGGTTTTGTTTAAGCTGACGACGTTCCGACAAGACGACAATTCTAACCCTCAAGAGACTGGTTTGACCTATGATTCTAAAGGGAAATGGACAACACTCGGTCAGGGAAACAGATCTAACTCTCTAGAATTCTGATGAAAAATAGGCGGCATAACGGTAAGGAAAAAGGACTAACTCTCATAGATATGTCAGGGTTTGAGAGAAGCGAGTCTAAACAAAGGCAAAGAAAATCAACGACCCGAAAAGAACCCAGAGGAGAGAGAAATTATCCTAGAGGTGTTAAACAAAACACGAGCTTGACCCCGAAAAGAAAACTACTATGTGAAGGCCAAATATGGTGAAGAATAAAGACTCGGGGAACAACTCGGAAGAGAAACTAACTTAAACAAAGGAAAACAGGAAAACCCAGGCCAAACCCAAGAAAAGGACTAGCCTAATCCAAACAAATAATCCTAACAATATACGATCAAAACATACAATAAAAAAAATACATAATCTTACTAGGGTTAGCAGCACCTAATTGGGGGGTTCTATATTCACCATATGCAAAAGACCGGGTTTAGTCAATTTGAACAGGGTACCTTTTGAATAGAGCCGGGTATATACCTCCAATGCCTAGAGTGGTGCAAGACATGGTCAAGCAGTATGCCCGAACTCTTTTATTGTACCTATGGAAACGTACAGTCAACAAGGGTTTCCCATCTTCCCAACAATCCCCAAAACGGATTAACGTTCAGAGGGGTTGAAGAACAATGCATATGCATGCAAAAATACAAATGAGAAATTTTATTATGAACCAATGATACTTTTGAGTCTAGCCCTCTTATTTGATTTTGGAAATCAGTCCCCAGCGGAGTCGTCAGAAAATACTGTGGCGTTGAAATTTTAGGTGTTAAAAATAAGGGAAGTCAAGGATGTTTTCAAAAATATTTTAAACACCTTGAAAACCAAAATTTCAAATTTTCTTTTGTTGAAAATAGAGTCGCCACTTAATTTTTGAGAAAAACTAAGAAAAATAAAATTGGCTACTGATCTTGAAAACGTTAACCAGAGAAAAAGGGTTCGGGGGCTAAAGTACGAATCGGGAAAGGTGTTAGGCACCCCATTCGTCCAACCGTAAGGTTGGCCTCTACTAATCATCATTGGTTCTTTAATAAAATTTCTCAAATGCATACAGATAAAGAAAATAGAGGCAAAGAGAGAACATTCAAAATTAAGTACAGAAAATACATAAAATATGTACATAACACTCCAAAACAAATAAGTGTCAAAAGAAAAAAAATCCTGAATCCTACGGCATGCAATTTCTATCTAAATGATATATGGAACACTCTCGCATACGATATTCACAAGAATTGGCTAACTATCATGACTTAAATAAAAGAGCAAAAGCATGGTAGAAATTGTTAAAATTGCCTAAACATGAATTTGTTACAAAGATAACTTAAACTATTTTAAATACAAAATATTTTATGGAAAATAACCAAAATATGCACATTATCAAAATAAACTAGAATGGTATTAGCATGAAAAAGGAATACTAAATATAAAATAAATGATGTACAAAAGAAAAAATTCTACATTAAAAGTAAGCTTATTTAATAAAGAACCTTAAAAGAATGATTTTATAATAAAAGAGAATTTAAGGATTTGAAGGAAAAGAAAAAAAGTCACAAAAGAAAAATTATGCTAAAATGAAAAGGTTAGAAAATGTTTATTTAAACTATTAAAAGAAAATCTAACTATTCATATTTTATATTTAAAACAAAAAAAAAAAGCAAAAGAAAAGAGAATTACATTTCAAAAATAAGAACGTGATTTAAAGACTTTTTATGATTTTTATGGTTAATGAAAATAAAATAAAAAGAAAGATAAAATAAAGTTATGAGAAAATAAAGTTAGAAAAAAAAAATGAAGAAGGAGCCTTACACTAATAAAGAAAAATAATAATAATAATAATAATAAATTAGCATTAAGCGAAAAGAAAAATAAAATAAAATAAAACTACATTATAGGAAAGAAAATAAGATGTTAGAAAAAGAAAATTACACTACTAGAAAAGAAAGAAAAATATAAAATAAAAACTAATGGAGGAATATTAAGCTAATATTAAAAGAAAAATAAATGCTAAAAAGAAAATACTGAAATAAAATGAAACACTAATGTTTCAAGAAAAGAAAATGAACTACACTACTATTAAGAGTAAATTAGAACAACTAAATAAAATAAATACTAAAAAATTAAACTAATACTTAAGAAAGGAAATGACATTAACATTATAAAAAAAGAAAAAAGAATGAAAACAAATGCTAGTAAAGACAATTAAACTAATGTTAGAAAGATAAAAAAAATTAAAAATAACTATTTAACTTAAATGTGAAATGTAGTATTAATTACTACATTCACATAATTGTAGGTGCATTATTACAACAATTAACAACATTATTAAGTTGTAATTGCCAAAATATGTTAGCACCATTTAATAAGTAAATAAATAAATAAATAAATAAATAAATAAATAAAAAGACAATGTGCTTAGTGTGGGGTGTGAATTAAGGAATTAATTTAAAAGACTAAATTCAACGAAATAAATTAAGCAATAAACAATGTTAACTACATAAATAAAGAAAACATGCAAATTAAAATGGACAATTAACCCGATCACTCCAAAAGAGAGAAAGTGGAGTTTAGAAAGATCGGGGATCTAAATGGGGTACCTAGATTGCCAGAGAATCCTCAAGTTGTGGAATGTGCCTCGGCGTGCCAATCCTCGAGGGGTGATCCAAGCAATGTAGGCTTCAATGTAGGTATGGGTGATTAGGGACTCGGTATCTCAACAGGGTTTCGACGTCGGGGTTCGGGATCGCTTGGTATATCGGCAGAGTCTCTCTCACTCAAAATTCGTACTGAAAACGTACGCTGGGGTACGATATTTAAAGAATTCTTCAACCAATTAGGTGTTGCCACGATTTGGGACATGTCAGACCATTTGGATTTGGCGGTCTCCATGTTTTTGGAAGGTTCCACAAAGTTCTATGGCGGTCGCCACAATAGGAGTTGGCGGTCGCCATGATGGTATGTGGCGGTCGCCACTTTTGGCAAGGGTTTCCACAAAGTTCTATGACGGGCGCTACAATGCAAGTTGGCGGTCGCCTTACTTGGGCAGCAAGTTTCGATAGTTCGATAAAATTTTATTGGTTCGAAGGTTCCGGGTTCAAATACCGAGCTTGGATCACTTCCCAAGGATCGAACTGAGCCACTATTCCACCTGTTTTTTTCATCGGATTCGCCTAAGATTGGGCAGGGTCAAATTGGGGTGTCTACAAGCTGTAATAGATAAGAAGAATCTTGATAGACATAAGTATGGCTACCGGCGAAAAGGTTTCCCCATAATCGATCATTTCTTCCAGAGTGAACTCTTTTGCAACAAGTCTAATTTTAAGGGTTTTAACATTCCCGTATGCTCCTCTCTTCCTCTTGTAGATCCACTTCAATCCAATGGATTTTACCCTTTCTGGTGATTCTACAAGTTCCCTGTCTTGATTAGAATATATACATTCCATCTCAGAATTTATAGCCCTTTTACCAAAGATCTACATCTTTGTCCTGAAGTGCTTCATTGTAGTGACAGAGCTCGGTATCATGTTCTGTTGGGATCTTGTCGAAAGACTCTCCCAAGAACATATACCGATCAAGGTGATGAACAACCCTCCAATTACGACGAGGCACTACCTGTGTCTATGTACTAGTAGTAATACGCGGTGCAGAATCTGAACCTTGTGCATCAGCACCCTGTTCATGATCAGCACCTGACCCGATAATCCTCACACTATGACGAGACAATGGGATATTAGTAACTTGTGATTCCTCTTTCATTCTATTGGTATATCCTCTTAGTTATTCTAGAATAATATTGCTTTTGGGCTTATAGTCTATAATATAATCCTCTTCCAAGAATCGGGCATTAGTGCTAACAATGACCTTTTGATCTTTAGGATTATAAAATAGACCACCATTCATTCCATTGGGATACCCTATAAAGAAATAGACTTCTGTCCTCCGTTCCAACTTACCCACGTTCCCTTTCAGCCCATGTGCTGGATACCCCCAAATTCGAATGTGTTCTAGACCAAGCTTACGCTTGGTCCACAATTCTATGGGAGTAGAAGGTACTAACTTAGAAGGTACCAAGTTCAGAATGTAAGCCATTGTCTTTAATACGAGTCCCCAGAACGAATCGGATAATCCTAAATAACTCATCATAGACCTTACCATCTTCATAAGAGTCCTATTTCTTCTTTCTGCTACACTATTCTACTGCGGAGTGCCCGGTGCAGTCAACATGGATATAATCTCCTCTGATGATAGGTAGTCCTTAAACGCTCTAAAGAGGTATTCACCACAATGGTCAGATTATAGTGATTTGATACTTTTATCCAAGCGCTTCTTCGCCTCTGCCTTGAATTCTTTGAATTTCTCAAAGCATTTAGACTTACAGTGAATCAGGTAAATATATTCATACCTTGAGTCATCATCAATGAAACTAATGAAGTACTCAAAGCCACCTCTAGCCAAAATTGTTATAGAACCACACACATTAGAATAAATCAATTCTAACGGTTCTTTAGCTCTATAGCTTTTGGCCGAAAAGGGTCTGTTGGTCATCTTACCCTTTTAGCATGATTCATATACTGAAAGTGCCTCCACTTCTAATAAATTCAAAGATCCATCTTCTACCAATCTATTTATCGTTTTTAGATTAATATGGCCCAAGCATAAGTGTCAAATAAATGTTTGGTTCATTAAAGAAGAATAACTTTTTCATATATGGTAAATTAAATGTATTATTTAATTCAGTTAGTTGTAGTGTAGGAGGAATAGGAGATCCGACATACAGATCATCCACCAATGTAGCAGAATAAATAAAATATTTATTTTTCTTCACAACGATAGAGTCATTAAAATAAACAGAATTCTTATCGTTTATTGAACTCGAGACTGAAATTAAATTTCTTCTAATCGAAGGTACATAAAGATAATCTTTTAGAAGTAGTATCCTATCTCTACTAAAATTGAGAGTAACATCTCCTACTACAATTGCTGCCACCCTTGTATTATTGTCCATATGCAGGTAAATTTACCCATCACTAAGTTGTCGAATTTTTTATAATCTCTATAATGAATTACTGACATGATTAGTGGCTCCTGTATCTACATATGAGGTACCGGTAGATAACATCGCTAAATATGTTTTGACAACCAGTGAACAGAAATTATCATGTTTGTTCTATTTGCTGAGATAAACTGGACATTACTTTTTTTAGTGCCGAGTCTGGTTGCAGTGAAAAGATCTGCCTTTTGAATTTTTCACACCAGTTCATGACCCACTAACTACCCTAAAAACTGTGTCACCATGTTTCTGAACTATTTTCTTCTTCACGCATTTCGGCCTAGAAGAAGAACCTTTTCCAGAAATAAACACATTTTCTAGCATTGAATGAACACCCTTAGTAGTTAAAACTATATCCAAGTTAATTTTTTAATCAACAAAACTTGGTCCCATTAGTTTATTTTTTTTGAGTATTGAAGCGAGTGGGTTAAAATTTATTTTAATCTTGAGAATCACATAATTAAAAAAAATACCGTTAATTATGATGAGCAATACTTTAAATTTATTTTAATTTGATTTTTTCTACTATTTTAAAATAAATTCGCCAGCAACTTAGTACCCTGTGAATAGCATGCTTTAATAGGAGGACATCTAGTATCTATTATTTGTCTAGACAGGCCAATCCCTATTAATTTTAGTACCTAGACAATTGACCCTGCCAAATAAAATTAAATAGTTGACATAGTTTTGGTCCAATATATAATAGTAGTGACTCAGATAGAGAGAATACTATTATATACAGCTAAGTATTAACTATCACCTAATCCCAAATCAATCGCTTCGCAATGAATCTTTTAGATGGAGAAGTGATCCACACTAATAATTATGTAGAATTATCCCTAAATGAGATTTGCACTGACGATACCGCAATTAATCTATCCAATGGGTAGGAAAATCTTACTGCCAATACGCATGATTTAATTATATCACCTACAAATTAGTGATGGAGACTGCGGGATTTATCTTTGAATAAATTTTCTGTCCCACTTAGATTTTTAAAATATTTTTTCGGGTTATAAAAATTCATTTAATTAAAATAAATTTATTAATTTCGAAAATCATACGATCTGAAAAAATCAAACATCTTCCTGTGTACATGATTCTAAAAATGCTAGTTTGCCAAAAATCATCTTTTCGTGTTTAAATGCGTAACAAATAAAATTCGATAAATACATAATTTTTTCTTTAGCTTTTCAGCTAATGTAGTGATTAAAGGTATTTATTTATTTTATTTTTTGTTCCATATTTTTTGAAACGTAATAATTTATTTAGATTAAATATTTTTTTATTTAATTAATTCAAAATTTAGAAATAATTTTTATGTTTTTTCAAAATATCTAATTTTGTAAAAAATCAGCGTAAACATGATATTTTGTAAAAAATAAGATATTCAAAGTTTTTTCATTTAATTAAAATTAACTAATTAAAAAACTTAATTTTATTTTACATTACAAAATATTTTAATTAAAACTAAATTTTTTGAATTAATTAAATTAGCGAAATAAATAAAATAAATATATATCATCGACACAGTTCATATATATATATATATATATATATAAACACGATATGTATATATCCCAATTTTATGATCAAATAGAAACTTTTATGAATTTCAAACTCCTGTTAAAGATAGGTTGTATGAATTCTCGTTTCTGTCTAATTCCTATAATCTTGATTGCATTAGGATTCGCTCATACAATGTGACATACTAGTATATCATGCCACGGTCTTCAAACATAATAGAAAAATGATCAAAAGAGTCTCGAAAAATCATAACCACCGTCAGCCACCAAGCACCGTCGTCGGCCCCACTATGCCGCCACCTCGGTGCTCCGTTTTTAGGCTTTTTATATTAAAAAATAACTCTCAAAAAGTAGTATTTTTTTGTCTAAAAGCCTGCTAAAAAATAGCCCAAAAAACTGTCAAAAATTGCCTAGAAACTACTACCGCCGACGGCTAGCGGTGCCACCCTATTCTGCCGCCTGTTTGGGCGTTTCCCAGTGCTGTTTTTGCTCCCCATTTTTTTTGAAAATATAGCATAAATATCCAATCACCTATTACTTCAAAGAACGCCTCAAAAACTGTTCTGAAAAACTCCATAAAGAGCCCCGAAAGATGCTGTCACTTGTTCTGCCAGTTGTCGCTTGTTTTCGTGCACTATTTTAGACCAATTTTTTAATAGTTTTTGAATAGTATTTTAAAGTATAATCACTGCTATTTTATGCTTAAAAAAACTTCTTAAAAAATAATCCCAAAAGCATCCCAAGAAATCAACAAAACCGACCACGAACCACCGCCAACAAAGCCGCCGATGGTGGGCTATTTTTGCTGATTTTTTTGCTATTTTTGATTCATTTTTTCTGCTATTTTCAATGTATAAATACTACAAGTATTCACAAAAAAAACTATTTTAAAATCGTTAAAAATTTACTGCGATCCGTGGCCTGTTTAAACCCGAAACCACCGCCGGTGCCACTACATGTTCTTTGTGTTCTTAGATATTCAACATATTCTTAAATAATCTAAACAAATATTTAAAAATAAAAAATTTGGTATTACATCGAATCCTATGTCCCGTAGGCTCACATTCGATTCTAGAAAAAATTTAATCTATCACGATCAACCCTTGTGATTAAAAAATTAAATCATCATCCAAACCATTCAATCAAACATAAAAAATAAATGATGATTATAAAATCGGAATTTAGAAAGCTTGCAAAATAAAGTTATCACAATTCTAAATCTACCGGGCCTAGATAAACCGTAAACAAAAATCAAAACGGCTCTGATACCTATTATTGGAGGCAAACCTACCAAGATTATTATTTTTGTAAATGACTTTCGATAAAAAAATAATTGGACGAGAACGATCAAAATTAAAATCCGTGTAACCACGGTTAATTTAGAAGAATACCTTTTTACCGGCCAATTCTTCAACTACGATTTTGATTCTGAGTTGAAACTTCTATCAGACCTTCTACTGTATTATCTTATGCGATTTTTTAATTTAACATGGGCTATAAACTATCGAGAATTCATACTGGCAGAATCTAAACAACTTTAGTCATGAAGACAAGTTATTACTTTTGTTTAGCCTATCCACATATTTATAGGGCCACCGCAAGGACCTGTAGAGTAATTATGAATCAGACTTCTAGTGTGACACAGACACCCATCCAGCAACTTTTGTAATTTCTATAAAATACTAAATTACAGCTTACAGCACTAAAAAATTATAATTGCACTCTGACCATAATATCAAAGCCATCTTGCATTGAGTTCCTGTTGTTAAATGCTTAATATTTCTTCCCACGTTAAAATTTTTAATACCTGCCAATTAAATTTAATTACTGACAATTTAATTTATTCGACATCTTTAAATTCCTTAAGCCTTTTCGCTCAACTTATTTGACTGCCGAATAATCAAATCCACCTGAAGGGTTTGGCTCGGTCAAAACTTACAAGCTTCCTTAAGGGGGTATTGTCAATCTCAATCTTTCGAGACGTGGATTCTGTCAATAATTAATATTCACCATATAAATAATATCGCTATCCAATTCATCAGAAATATAAACCCATATAAGATCGCACTCTCTAATGAATCAAAACAACAAATATTAAATATACGCAAATCAAAAATTATTTTAGGATTAAGAGTACAAACACTGTTCATAATAAGCTTGAGTAGTGAATTAATTTACATAATCAGTATAAAATTAATTATCCCAATGTGTCTCGTTCAATACACACAAAGTGTACTAGTATAAAGAGTATGAACAATAGACGACGCTATTATATATTTTTCGTAACTAAGACATACCTATTAAAACTATGTGCTACAGTCATAACGATGATATGTCCATTTTCATCTAAACTGTAAACATAAAATTTATATTCTACAAGAATCTAAAATCTTCTGTGTATAAGCCGTACTCAACACACCCAATAAAATACTGTACAGAATATAGGACATTCATGCATAACATTAAAGAAATAATATTGCATACATTACTCATTAAGATTCTCATAAAATAAAAATTAATTTTATTAAAATTAAATTAAATACTAAAACTATGATTTTTAGTAGACCAACCCTAACACCCGTCAGACCTGCTACTGTATTTCCTTATGCGATTCTCAAACGAAGTGTAGGTTACGATCATTCGAGAACTCGTACCAGCAGAACTTGGTCAGCTTTAGTCTTGAAGACAAGTTATGAATTTAGTTTAGTCTACCTGCATATTTATAGGGCTACAGCATGGACCTGTGAAATAATTATGACGAAAATTTCTAGTGTTATCCAGATATGTATCCAGCGATTTTCGTAATTAAGAAAACCTCTCAGTGGTAGCTATAATTATGAAAATCTTGCAGCGATTTTTGCGATTTTTATAAAATACTAAATTATAGTTTATACCACTAAAAACTATAATTGCACTCTAAGTTATGATCGCAAGATCATCTTGCATTGAGCTCCTATTATTAAATACTTAACTCATATCTCCACGTTAAGATTCTCTGTGAGACCCTGACCCGTTTTTCTTTTTCGGCGTTTTCGGACGCGCGTTATGTGTTTTTATTGCAGCATGTTTTACTGCTTTTGATGCATGATCGGGCTAAGATATGCATGCGGGGTAGGTTCCCAGGGCTGTGAGCCGTTATGGCGTGAATCTCAAAATTTTTTAAAAATAAGATATTTTGGAGACCTATAAATATCTGGAGTTAGATATTTTTATAAAGATATTTTCTAAAACTTCTCCAGTTAGTTTCTTATTTTCTCTCAACCTTCTCTCTAAGTTCTCAGGGCCCGGGGCTCGATTTTCAGCGATCCAATAGCGGATCCTTGCTTTTGGCGTCGTAGGCTACGCAACTATCCGGTCAGATTTCAATTCTAGCGAAACTCAATTTTGCACGTGATTCGAGGCGACAAGTTTTAAACTCTTCGAGATAGGATTCTAAATCCTACTGCTGTATAAGGGTGCTATGGGTAAACGTGTGAGTTTTTACTGGCTAAATCTCAGTAGATCTGATTTAATATCAAAGTTGATTTTTGGGTTAAAAATGGGTTTTGTTGCTACTGGTGGATAGAATCGCGTATCAGGTGTTTCTCTAGTAGCCTTGGTGTTAGGCGTAGGTGTGTGTATGTTTGAGGATGTTAAAATGGAGTTTCGAGGCTTCGATTGGAGGTTTGGAGGTTGAAACCACAGCTCGGAATCAGTTTATGGGTAAGTTAGTCGACTGGACCCATAGGTTCAGTCGACTGGATTGGTGTTCTTGAGGTTCAGTTGACTGGACCTCGAGGGTCAGTCGACTGGATAGTGCTTCTGGGAGTTTTGGCCATTTCTAGTGGGTTTTTCAGTCGACTGGGGGTTAGATCCAATCGACTCAATTCTAGGCTATTTTGTTCGTGGTTTTGGGTTGGTTCCTTGATTTTCGATTGGTGTCCTAAGGTATTCAATTGATTAACTTTTGGGAATTACTTGATTTAAATACCTATGGATTCCTTTTGGGGTTTGGTTGGTTATGTGGTGGTTCGGTGCTTGGGTTTTAGTTTTCAATTGGTGTTCTTTGGTATTCAATTGATTGATTTATGGGAATTAGTCAATTCAAATACCTTTGGGTCCCTTTGGGGGTTCGGTTGGTGGTGTTATGGCTTCGAGGGTCGAGTCGTGACCTCGGGTATGCATTTGAGTGTTGCCCTCGTGGGTGATGTGCATGGTAGATGCGGTTTGTGATGCGCAGTTAGGTGCGTGGTTTGATGTTGGGTTGTGTTAGCGTAGGTGAGCGTCATGGGTCTGTGATGATTGTGTTGGGTGTGCGTGGGCTAGTGGTGGTCGCGTGGGTTGTTCCCGTGAGTGGATGTCGATTTTGACAGGTGGTGTCATGACGTGGTTTTATATGGTTACATACATATTTATAACTATTTATTTATGTATGGAATACGTAAGTGGATTACATGGTTTTGATATCAATCGTTATGTGTAACATGGTTTATACTTTAAAACCTAGAGTTTTATAGGTATGTGACGTGATTTGCAGAACGTCGTGTTGATACATGGTTATATGCTTTAAATCCTGGTTTAGGTTGCATATGTGTATGAAATGGATTAGTTGAATCTGTGATCCGGTAGATGTAAATCCTGGCTGATGTTGCACGTGTGCGTGTGTGGGTGAATGAGACAGGCTGCGAAATTCGATGTCTGGGACAGGCTGCGAAAGCCGGTGTGTGCGATATCTGACGGATTGAAACGAGATTCTGATCAGGCACGGGTGTGGGTGTGTGTGCGATATCTGAAGGCTGAAACGAGATCCTGAAGAAGCACGTGTTCATGGATTGCATGTATTGCATTTTGGGACGGAAAGACCCATTTTCTTAAAAACTGTATTATCGGCCTATGGGAGTCGAAATACTGTATTAACAGCCTACGGGAGTCGTAATACTTAAATCGTTTTCAGGGCTCTGACGAGTCGACAAATGATTTTTATCCTCGCTTTCCCTTGCATGTGAAAATAGTTTTCTGGCTCTGGTGAGTCGTAATCTAAAATGGTTTTCAAATTGTTTTACTAGCTTGAAAGATAGTCAAAAATTGCACTTCGTTTACCGAGCATGTTTAGCTTATACTGCTTATGTCGTTTAGAATCTGCTGAGCCTTGGCTCAAGGTGTGGGATTTGATTTTCTTCAGGTACCGGTCACGGAGGTTGAACTACAGGTGCTGAAGAGGTGGAAGAGCTGTAGTCTTCCTTTTTGCTAGTTTTGTTACATGTATGTTATAACATGTTTTACGGGCGTTGGAGCCGTGTAATAGTTCCGTTTGGCGTTTATATTCAATGCATGTATGGTTTAAATTGAGAGTATATTCTCGAGTTGGGTATCTTGTATGGTTGCTTATGGGTGTTTCACGTGGCCCGAAATTTGGGGCGTGACATTCTCGATACCCGCTAATTTAATTTAATTATTCACAATTTAAATTAATCGGCATCTTTGAAATTCATTAAGTCCTTCTGCTTAACTTATTTTACCACCGAATAATTAAATCCACCTGCAGGGGTTTGCTCCGGTCAAAACTTAAAAACTTTCTTAAGGGAGTATCGTCAATCCCTATCTTTCGAGACGTGAATTCCGTTAATAATTAATATTCACCATATAAATTATACCGTTATCCAACTCACCAAAAATATAGACCCATATAATATCGCACTCTCTAATAAATAAAAATAACGAATATTAAATATATATAAATCAATAATTATTTTAGAATTAAAAGAATAAGCACTCCCAAAATAACCTTGGGGTGTGAATTAATTTATATAGTCAGTATAAAATTAATTATCCCAATGTATTACATTTCATACACACAAAGTGTACTAGCACAGAGAATCAGAACAATATATGACGTTATTATCTGTTCCTTGTAACCAAGACAAACAAACTAAAATTCTATACTACAGTCGTACCGATGGTATGTCTATTTCCATCTAAACTGTGAACAAATACTTATATTCTATAAGAACCAAAAAATTGGCCTTCTGTGTGCAAGCCATATGTTGGAGACAAAACTGCCAAGATCATTATTTTTACAAACGATTTTTAGAAAAAAATTAACTAGACGGGTAAATGCCAAAAAGAACTCCAGGTAAAACTTTTGACGTCGAACAATCAAAATTAAAACCCGTGCAACCAAAGTTAATTTAGAAGAATACCCTTTACTAGTCAAATCTTCAGCAATGATTTTGATTCTAAGCTGAATATCCTGTCAGACCTTCTATTGTATTTTCCTATGCGATTTTTGAATATAGTGTAGGCTATTATCTATCAAGAACTCGTATCGACAGAACCTAAACAACTTTAATTCTGAAGACAAGTTATTAATTTGGTTCAGTCTATCCGCATATTTATAGGGTTATGTAGGGACTTGTGGATTAATTATGACTAAACTTTCTAGTGGAATACAAACACCCATCAGAGATTTTCGCAATTAAGCAAACCTCGTAGCGATATCTGTAATTATGAAAACATTGCAGCGGTTTCTGTAATCTCCATAAAATACTGAATTACAGTTCGCACCACTAAAGAACTATAATTGCACTCTAAGCTAAAATCTCAATACCTTCTTGCATTGAGTTCCTATTATTAAATGCTTAATATTTCTCTTCACGTTAAGATTCTCGATACCCGCTAATTAAATTTAATTACTAATAATTTAATTTAATCGGCATGATAAAATTCGTTAAGCCATTCCGCTTAACTTATTTGATCATCGAATAATCAAATCCACCTGTAGGGTTTGGCCCGATCAAAACTTTTAAGCTTCCTTAAGGGTATATCGTTAATCCCGATCTTTTAGGAGTAAATTTTGTCAATAATTAATATTCACCATATAAATAATACTATTTTTCAACTCACCGAGAATATAGACCCATATAAGATCACACCCTCTAATAAATTAAAACAATGAATATTAAATATATGCAAATCAATAATAATTTTAAGATTAAGAGAATAAGCACTCTCATGATAACCTTAGGGTGAGAATTAATTTATATAGTCAGTATAAAATTAATTACCCCAATGTGTCCTATTCAATACAAACAAAGTATACTAGTAAAGAGAGTCAGAATAATAGACGACGTTATTATCTGTTTCTTGTAACCAAGACAAACCTATTAAAACTCTGTACTACAGTCGTACCGATGGTATGTCTATTTTTATCTAAATTGTAAACAAATACTCATATTCTGTAAGAACCTAAAATCTTGCATTTTTTGTGCAAGCCATATGTTGGAGGCAAAACTACTAAGATCATTTTTTTTACAAACGATTTTCGGTAAAACTTTAACTAGATGGGAAAATGTCGAAACGGGATCCACATAAAACTTTTGACGTCGAACGATCAAAATTAAAACCGGTGCAACCAAATTTAATTTAGAAAAATACCTTTTACTGGTCAAATCATCAACGATGATTTTGATTTTGAGTTGAACCTCCCGTCAGACTTTCTATTGTATTTTCTTATGCGATTCTCGAATATAGTGTAGGCAGTAAACTATCGAGAACTCATACCGACAGAACCTGAACTGTTTTAGTTTTGAAGACAAGTTATTAATTTGGTTCATCTTATCTAAATATTTATAAGGTTACAGTAACGACTTGTGGAGTAATTATGACTAAGATTTCTAGTGGAATACGACACCCATTAGGGGTTTTCGTAATTAAGCAAACCTCGTAGGGGTATCTGTAATTATGAAAACTTTATAGTGGTTTCTCCAATCTCCATAAAATACTGAATTACAGTTCACACCACTAAAGAACTATAATTGCACTCTTAGCTACAATCTCAAAACCTTATTGCATTGAATTCCTGTTATTAAATGCTTAATATTTCTCCCCACGTTAAGATTCTCAATACCCGCTAATTAAATTTAATTACTAATAATTTAATTTAATCCGCTTCATTAAATTCGTTAAACTCTTTCGCTTAACTTATTTGACCACCGGATAATCAAATCCACATGTAGGGTTTGGCCCGGTCAAAAATTTTAAGCATCCTTAAGGGGGTATCGTCAATTCCGATCTTTTGGGAGTGAATTTTGCCAATAGTTAATATTTTCCATATAAATAAAACTGTTATCTGACTCAACGGGAATATAGACCCATATAAGATCGCACCCTCTAATGAATCAAAATAACAAATATTAAATTTACGTAAATTAATAATTATTTCATAATTAAGAGCGCAAGCACTGTTTCAATAATAAACTTGGAGTGTGAATTAATTTCTATAGTTAATATAAAATTAATACCCCAATCTTTCCCGTTCGATACACACAAAGTGTACTAGCACAGAAAGTCAAAACAATAGATAACGCTATATCTGTTCCCCGTAAGTAAGACAGATTTATTAAAACTCCGTCCTACAGTTGTACCGATAGTATACCCATTTTTATCTAAACTGTAAACGTAAAATTTATATGCTGCAAGTACCTAAAATCTAATTTTTTTTGTGTAGGCCGTATGTAGGAGGCAATACTGCCAATATCATTATTTTTACAAACGATTAACGATAAAAATAAATTGAACGAGCAAACGCTGAAACAGACTCCAGATAAAAATTTTGACGTCGAACGATTAAAAACAAAATCCGTGCAACCAAAGTTAATTTAGAAGAGTACCTTTTGTCGATCGATTCTTCAACTACGATTTGATTTCGAGTTGAAGCTCCTATCAGATCTTCTACTGTATTCTCTTATTTGAAAATAGGTATATCCGCCCCATAATGCAGTACATGCAATCCATGATACATGCTACCGACCGTCACACGCCGCAACCACAGTCCTAACACTAAGATAAATATCCGTACATAAAAATACATTTTTGAGATAAAATCGTATACTATAGGGTAAAACCATATACCAAACAACGGGATAAAACCGTATACTAAACCACGGGGTAAAATTGCATATTTTACCGTAAGCCACGGAATGAAACCGCCGACCATGGATTATATCACGGGATGAAACTGTAAACCACGGGATAAGATTGTATACCACGGGATAACACCGCATATAACAAGATAAAACTGAAATTAACGGGGTAATAACGAATACATACAACAGGATAATACTGCAATTACGGGATAAGACCGAGCATATCTCATGCATTAACAACCGAAGCCCTAATCGCTTCAAGACCACAGAAGGCCACTTATCCGACCACTATGTACCAAATAAAACTATCCACAGTTCTATAAACACAAATCGCGTATAAACACGACATTCCACATAAAAATGCCACATAACCCGATAAGACATCACATACCACACACCGTCATTCGTTCACCAGAACGACCCGTCCACACACCGGGACAACCAACATGTAACGCAGAGCTCAACACCCAGACCTTCCTCAGACCGATTCTCACCAGAACCAAACACTAAAACTGCACCACGAACTTACAAGTCCCGAGCATAACTAACACGCACGCAACCATGCCACAACAACCCGCATCTAACCATGCATGCCACCCCCGAGGACGACACCTAAACAAAACACCCGAGGCCACAATACGACCCCCAAACCACCTCACAATCAACCAAACCCCAAAAGAAATCCACATGTATTTAAATCGATTAATTCCCATAAATTAATCAATTGAATACCATAGGGCGCCAATAGGAAACCAAGAACCCAACCCAAACCATCAAAACCAACAACCCAGAACTTCAGTTGACTGGACCCAACCCCCAGTCGACTGAAAAACACACTGGAAAAGCCAAAACACCACAAAAGAAATGTCTAGTCGATTGACCTTAGAGGTCTAGTCGACATAACCTCAAGAACAATGATCCAATCGACTGAACTCAAGGGTCCAGTCGATTGAACCAGCCTAGAAACCATTTTTAAGCTGCGGTTTCCACCTCCAAACCCTGAATCGAAACCTCCGAACGCCCACACAACACCCTGGACATACACACGTCCAAGACAAACACCAAACCCTCGAAATAAACCCTCGAAACACGATCTCATCCACCAAAATTGACTAACAGTCGATTTTGAAACCAAAACCCAACTTTACAAAAAATCAGATCAACAACTAACCGACCGGTGAAAATACACCCGATTACACATAGCACCCTTATAAAACATACAGGTCTAGAATCCTACCTCGGTGAGTTCAAAACTCGACGTCTCGATTCACGTGCAAAATCAAGCTTCACCGAAATAAAATTATGACCAGATGGTTGCGTAGCCCACGACACCAAAAGCAAGGATCCGCTGTTGGATGGTTGAAAATCGAGCCTCAGGTCCTTGAGAAGTTAGAGAGAAGGCAGAGAGAAAACAGGAAGCTTATTTGAGATGTTTTAGAAAATATCTTTATAAAAATATCTAACTCCAGATATTTATAGGCCTCCAAAATATCTTTTTTTTTTATTTTGAAATTCGCATCGCAACGGCCCAAGGCCCCAAAAACCTACCCCACATGCATATCTAAGCCCGATCATGCATTAAAAGCAGTAAAAATATACTCAAACAAAAACACGTAGCAAGCGTCCGAAAACGCCGAAAAAGAAAATGGGTCAAGGTCTCACAACTCTACCCCCTTAAAGAAATTTCACCCCAGAAATTCAACTCAAGCTCAAAACAACAAACCGTTAATCGCAATCGACACATGCATACGAGATGGTCAGCCATACCATTCCTAGGATATGGTCAAACAAGGTCATGCATTCTAAACAATGGCTAACTATCTCAAAAACACAGGATCTACTACTCACCTCAACCTCACATCATCATTAACCGCTCCTTCAACACCACGTACCCACAAAATCTATCACCAACTCTCATGCGGATGCAATAAAGGAACTGGCCCAAAGTCAGCGTACTCAAAAAGTATCTCTACTCTCTGAAGGTATATCTGCATCATCCTACACAACCGGTGCCCTAGAAGCTATGAGGGAATACGCTCGTGGTAATCCCACTCTATCATGTCCACCAGTACTCGGCGCTGTCGGCTGTCGCACCGACTGAACTAACGTTCCCCTGTTTGTCATTTGGGAAACCTGAACTGCAGAAGGCCACTGTCGGTAGTCAGATGAACCCGGCACATACGAACCCACTGGTGTGTTTTCTCTGCTCGGCGCACTGCCACCCTGAGGATAATTCTTGCGAATATGTCCCGTATGACCGCACCCAAAGTAAGTCGGCAGCTCCCTCCCTTGTGATTGACCTGGTAAGGAGCTCTGAGACTACCTCAACTATGGGTCTCGATACTATCTCGACTGCGAGCAATCTGGCACACGATGCCCCGGTTGTCCACATAGATAACATATGACCTCTCTCTGCCCTGGCTTCCCCAATGAAGCCACTGATGGTGATGGTGCAGAGAACTATTGTGATCCAGATGGATGAAAACTGAGACCAGAGGACCTCTGCCTCTTGCTGGAATGCCCAGCTGTCTGCGCCTCTACTCCACCCTGCGATATCCTTGCCTTCCTAGAAGCTCGGATCTCAATCATGGTGTTCTCCACCCTCGCTGCTACCTCCACCAGTTCCGTGAACACACGAATCCCCATCGCTACCACACGCTCTCTGATCGCCGATCTCAGACCTCGCTCAAACCTAATAGAACGCAGCTCGTCTGTACTCACCAACTCTAGAGCAAACTGGGACAAGCACGTGAACCTGGACTCATACTACAAGATGTCCATCGCCCCCTGGGTAAGAGTGTGCAACTCCTCCCCGTACAAATCTCTCCTCGAAGCTGGGAAGTATTTCTCCAGAAATACTCTTATAAAAGCTACCCAAGTAACTCCTGCAATAGTTCTGGCATATTTCCACCAAGCGTGAGCAGCACCCCTCAGCTGAAAGGTGGCAAAAGAAACCCACAACTCATCCTCCACAATCTGTAGTGTGTCAAGGATCCGTGTCACCAACTCCAGCCACTCCGTCGCCACAACAGGATTTGGGTTTCAAGCAAAGGTGGGCGGATCCATGCACCTGAACTCCCGCATCGCCACAATAGCCCTTGCCTCAAGCACCCTCTCCCTAACAGCCTCACCCCTAGAGGTCTTAATCAGCTATTGGATAGAGCCAACCAGCACACGCGATAACTCCATCGCGTCCATCGGGCCCAGAGGAGCATTTGCATCCCCAATATCAGGGATAGGAACATCCCCTTGGCCAATAGCACAGCCACAGCCTCGACCACGGCCTCGCCCTCGCCTCGCCGGCATCGCATCAATATGAAAGCAAAACAACATATAAGATGCAGCACATAGCATGAACATAAATGCTAAATACCTAGCATGCTAAGACAGAGCCACATAGGTTCATGCTAAACAAACTCCACATACCGAGGAGAACCATCAAGAATGACGCGTCAATCTGCATAACCTACTCAGATTCCCTGCTAAAAATCACATCAGCTAAACGCGTTTCTAACTTGGCCCCCAAGGTAGGACTATCACTCCTAAGATTCAACCCTCATGCTCACATATACACATCATTCACATATAACCCACATGCTATCACGTTCATGTTATTAAAACATCTAAACACATGCAGTCAAACACATGCAATCAACCTCACACGATGATGTAACCTCTTCCCACGGCTCTTAGGTATATAAACACATGCATTGTATATAAACACCAAACGACATATATTACACGGTTCTAACACCGGGAAAACATGTTATAATATACATGTAACAAAATTAGCAAAAAAGAAGACTACACTCTTTCACCTCCTCCGGCACCTCTGGATCAACCTGCGTGACCGGTACCTAAAGAAAAACAAATCCCACCTCATGAGCTAAGGCTCAGCAGAAACTAAACAGGCATGCAGTATAAACAAAATATGCTAGGAAATCGTAGTGCAGGTTTAGACTCTCTTTCAAGCATAGAAAACAGTTTTCACATGCAAACGAAAAAGCGAGAATACAAACCATGTTTTTAACTCACTCACAAGAGCCTTGAAAACAGTTGAAAAATAGTTTTTAGATCGCGATTCACACGACTCTTAAAAATAATTTGAAAATAGGTATATCCGTCCCATAATGCAGTACATGCAATTCATGATACATGCTACTGGCCCTCACACACCACAACCACAGTCCTAACATTGAGATAAAGATCCCTACATAAACATACATTCTCGGGATAAAACCGTATACTATGGGGTAAAATCATACACCAAATTACAGGATAAAATCGCATACTAAACCACGGGGTAAAACCGCATACTTTACCGTAAGCCACAGGATGAAACCACATACCTCGGATTATACCACGGGATGAAATCGTAAACTACGGGATAAGACCGTATACCACGGGATAACACCGCATATTACAGGATAAAATTAATATTCACGGGGTAACACCGAATACATACAACAGGATAATACTGCAATTACGAGATAACACCGAGCATATCACATGCATTTACAACCGAAGCCTTAATCGCTTCAAGACCACAGAAGGCCACTTATCCGACCATCATGTACCAAATAAAACTATCCACAGTTCTTTAAGCACAAAGTACATATAAACACAACATTCCACATAAAAATGCCACATAACACGATAAGACATCGCATACCACACACCGTCATCCGTTCACCAAAATGACCCATCCACGCATCGGGATAACCAACATCTAATGGGGAGATCAACATCCAAACCTCCCTCATATCGATTCTCACCAAAACCAAACACCAAAACCGCACCACGGACTTACACGTCCCGAGCATAACCAACACGCACGCAATCGTGCCACAACAACCCGCATCTAATCATGCATGCCACCCCCGAGGACGACACCTAAATGAAACACCCGAGGCCACAACACGACCCCCAAACCACCAAACGATCAATCGATTCCCAAAAGGAATCCACAGGTATTTAAATCGACTAATTCCCATAAATTAATCAATTGAATACCATATGGCGCCAATCGAAAACTAAGAACGTAACCCAAAACCATCAAAACCAACAACCCAGAACTTCAGTCGACTGGACCCAACCCCCAGTCGATTGAAAAACACACTGGAAAAGCCAAAACAACACAGAATCACTATCCAGTTAACTGACCTTCGAGGTCCAGTCGACTGAACCTCAAGAATAATGATCTAGTCGAATGAACTCATGGGTCCAGTCGACTGAACCAGCCCAGAAACTATTTTCAAGCTACGGTTTCCACCTCCAAACCCCGAATCAAACCTTTTGAACTCCCACACAACACCCTCGGACATACACACGTCCAAGCCAAACACCAAATCCTCGAACAAAACCCTCGAAACACGATCTCATCCACCGAAATCGACTAACAGTCAGTTTTGAACCCAAAACCCAACTTTACAGAAAATCAAATCAACAACTAACCGACCGGTAAAAATACACCCGATTACATATAGCACCCATATAAAACATACAGGTCTAGAATTTTACCTCGGTGAGTTCAAAACTCGACGTCTCGATCCACATGCAAAATCGAGCTTCGCCGGAATGAAATTCTGACCGGATGGTTGCGTAGCCCACGACGCAAAAAGCAAGGATCCGCTGTTGGATCGTTGAAAATCGAGCCCTGGGCCCCCGATAAGTTAGAGAGAAGGTAGAGAGAAAACAGGAAGCTTGTTGAAAAAGTTTTGAAAAATATCTTTATGAAAATATCTAACTTTAGATATTTATAGGCCTCAAAAATATCTTTTTCTTTTGAAATTTTGAAATTCGCGCCACAACGGCCCACAGCCCTGGGAACCTACGCCGCATCCATATCTAAGCCCGATCATGCATTAAAAGCAATAAAAACATGTTCAAACGAAAACACGTAACACGCGTCCAAAAACGCCAAAAAAGAAAATGGGTCAGGGTCTCATAGATCTTCTGTATGTAAGCCGTACTCTACACATCAGATTAAATATTATCCATAATATTGGATATCCATGCATAACAAAGAAATAATATGCTTACATTGCTTATAAAGATTCTCATAAAATAGAGAATTAATTTTATTAAAATAAAATTAAATACTAAAAATAGAGTTTTAGTATACCAACCCTAACAATCTTCCACCTTTACCCAAAACTATGTTGTCATACATCTGACTCCCATGGCCTCTACATGACTATCAAAAGTCGTAGCTGGTAAACTCTTTGTAAAAGGATCTGTAAGGTTGTCTCTTGATGCAATCTTGGTCACTGCAACATCACCTCTCTATATAATTTCTCGTATAAGGAGATACTTACGCTCAATGTGCTTGCCTTTCTTATAGAACCTTGGCTCCTTCGAGTTTGCAATCACTCCGCTATTATCACAGTAAAGTGTAATATCCAACTGAACTAAAGGCACCACATCTAGATCCAACATGAAGTTCCTGAAGCAAACGGCCTCTTTAGCTGCTTCAAAAGCTGCCACATACTCGGCCTCCACAGTGGGATCAGTAATGCACGACTATTTGATACTTTTTCAACTTATAGCTCCACCTCCTAAGGTAAACGCATATCCTAAGGTAGACTTATGAGAATTCCTGTCTAACTAAAAATCTGAGTTTGTGTACTCCAAATGTACTAGACTATCTGCCTGGTAAACCAACATATAATCCTTAGTCTTTTTAGGTACTTGATTATATTCTTTACCGCAGTCCAATACTCTTGCCCTGAGTTAGACTGATATCTGATAACCATACCAACACGAAAGCAGATGTCGGGTCTAGTACAAAGTATAATATACATGAGGATTCTTACTGTTGAAGCACAAGGAACAGTCTTCATCTTTTCTATCTTATCAAGTGTCTTAGGACACTGATTCTTGGATAGAGTGATTTCATGCCTAAAAGAAAGAAATTCTTTCTTGGAATCCTACATGCTAAAACGAGTAAGGATATCATCGATATATTTTTCTTGTGACAAGCCCAACATCCTTGTTTCTGATCTCGCACAAACTTGATCCCAAGGATATGACTGGTTTCTCCCAAGTCCTTCATATCGAACTGCCTAGATAATCATACTTTAACAGTAGATAATGCCCCCACATCATTTCCAATGAGCAAGTTATCATCTATATAAAGTACTAGGAAGATCACCACGCTTCCGTCACGCTTCTTGTACACATAGGAATCATCTGGACTTTGATCAAAATTATAAGACTTAATGGCTTGATCAAACAGAATATTCCAAGTCCTTGATGCCTGTTTAAGTCCATAAATAGATCTCTTAAGCTTGCACAACATGTGCTCCTGGTCCTTTGCAGTGAATTCGTCTAGTTGTATCATATAGATACACTCGTCAAGACTTCCATTAAGAAAAGCTGTCTTGACATCCATTTGCCAAATTTCGTAATCAAAATGTGTAGCAATAGATAAGAGAATCCAGATAGACTTAAGCATGGCTACCGGTGAAAAGGTTACCTCATAGTCGATCCCTTCTTTCTGAGTGAACCCTTAAGCAACAAGCCTAACTTTGAAGGTTTCAACCTTCCCATCTGCTCCTCTCCTCTTCTTATAGATCCACTTGCATCTAATAAATTTTATTCCTTCGGGTAGTTCTACAAGTTTTTAGACATGATTGGAATACATAGATTTCATCTTTGAATTCATAGACTTTTGCCAAAGATCTGCATCTTTGTCTTGAAGTGCTTCATTGTAGTTACAGGGCTCAGTAGCCAGTTCTGTCTAGATCTTATCATACAACTCTCCCAAGAACATATACCGATCAGGTTGATGAACAAACCTCCCACTATGACAAGGCACTACCTGTGTTTGTGTACTAGCAGTAATAGGCTGTGTAAAATCTGAACCCTATGCATCAGCACCCTGTTCTTGATTTGCACATGTCCCGATAATTCTCTTACTACGACGAAGTAATAGAATATCAGTGACTTGGTGTTTCTCTTTCATTCTACTAGTATTTTCTCTTATTTCTTCTAGAATAATTTTTCTATTGGGCTTATGATTTACAATATAATCCTCTTCCAAGAATCGGGCGTTGGTGCTAATAATGACCATCTGATCCTTAGGATTATAAAATAGACCACCCTTCGTTCCCTCGGGATACCCTACAAAGAAACAGACTTCTGTCCTTGGTTTCAACTTACCTGCGTTCTCTTTCAACACATGTGCTGGACACCCTCAAATCCGAATGTGTTTCAGACTAGACTTACGCCCAGTTCACAATTCTATGGGAGTAAAATGTACTGACTTAGAAGGTACTTAGTTCAGAATATAAGTCGATGTCTCTAAAGCGACTTTCCAAAATGAATCTGATAAACATGAATAACTCATCATTGACCTTATTATCTCCATAAGAGTCATATTCTTTCTTTTTGCTACACCATTCTGTTATGGAGTACCAGGTGTAGTCAACTTGGATGTAATCTCCTCTGATGAAAAGTAGTCCTTAAACTCTCCAACGAGGTATTTTCCACCACGGTCGAATGTAGTGATTTGATACTTTTACCTAAATGCTTCTCCATCTCCGTCTTGAATTCTTTGAATTTCTCAAAGCATTCAGACTTATGGTGCATTAGGTAAATGTATCCATACCTTGAGTAGTCATCAATAAAATTGACGAAGTACACAAAGTCACCTCTAGCTCAGATTGTCATAGGACCACACGCATCATAATGAACCAGCTCTAACAGTTCTTTAGCTCTATAGCCTTTGGCCGAAAAAGGCCTCTTGATCTTCTTACCCTCTAAGCAAGATTTACAGACTGAAAGTGCCTCCACTTCCCATGAACTCAAAGGTTCATCTGCTACTAGTCTGTTTATTCTTTTTAGATTAATATGACCCAAGCATAAATGCCAAAGAAATGTTTGGTTCATTAAAGAAGGAAACTTTTCTCTTATATGGTAATATAGATGTATTATTCGTTTTAGTTAGTTGTTGTATAGGAGAGATTGGAGTAATAATATAAAGATCATCCACTAATGTACCAGAACAGATAACCCCTTTATTATCCTTAATAATCACAGAGTTATTAAAATAAATCAAATATCCGTCTTTAGCCAATCTAGAAATAAAAACTAAGTTCCTTCTAATGGCAGGTACATAAAGATAATCTCTCAATATTAAAACCTAATCTCTATCAAAATTGAGAGAGACATCTCTTACTGCAACTGCTATTACCATTGTATTATTGCCCATATGCAGATAAATCTCTCTATCACTAAGTTGTCGAGTTTCTTGGAACCCCAGCAATGAATTGCAGACATGATTAGTGACTTCCGTATCTACACACCAGGTACCGGTAGATAACACCGCTCAACATGTTTCCACAACCAGTGAACAGAAATTACCCTGTCTATTATGTCTTCTAAGAAATACTGGACATAGCTTTTTCTAGTACCGGGTCTAGTTGTAGTGAAAACATCTGTCTTTCGACTTTTTTACACCAGTTCGTAGCCCACTAATTACCTTGAAAACCATGTCTCCCTGTTTTTTAAATTTTTTTTCACACCTTTCTGCTAAGAGGAAGAACCTTTTTAAAAAACAAACACATTTCCTGGTATTGAAGAAATACAATTTGTAGTTAAAGCTACATCCATGTTACATTTTAAGTCAACAAAATTAAGTCATGTTAGTTTGTTTTCTTTGAGTATTAAAGTGAGTGGGTTGAAAGTTATTTTAATCCTGAGAATCACATAATTAAAATATCGTTAATTATGACGAGCAAAATTTTAAATTAATTTTAATTTGGTTCCCTCTACCATTTTAAAATTAATTTGCCAGCAACTTGGTAACCTGAGAATAGCATGCCACGATGGGTGGACGTCTACTAACCATCATATGACTAGACAGGCCAATTACTGTTAATTTTACTATCTAGGCAACAGACCACGCCAAGTAAAATTAAATAGCTGACATAGTTTCGGTACAGTATATAATAGTAGTGACTCAGATAGATATGATACTATTATATACAGCTAAGTATTAACTAGCACCTAATCCCAAATCAATCACTTAGCACTGAACCCTTCAGATAGAGAAGCGATCTACACTAACAATTATCCAGAATTATCCCTAAAGGAGATTTGTACTGGCGATACCGCAATTAATCTATCCGATGGAGATGAATGTCTTACTGCCAACACGTAGGGTTTAATTGCATCGCCTACAAACTGGTGATGGAAATCGCAGAATTTATTTATGAATAAATTCTTTCTCCGACTTAGATTTTTAAAATATTTTTTAGGGTTATAAAAATTCGTTTAATTAAAATAAATGTATTAATTTCGAAAATCATATGATTTAAAAGAATCAAAAATCTTTCCGTGTACACGATTCCAAAGATTTTAATTTATCAAACCATCTTTTCGTATTTAAATGCGTAACAAATACAATTTCATAAATGCATAGTTTTTCTTTCAGTTTTTCAGCTAAGGTATTGATTAAAAGCATTAATTTATTTTATTTTTTGTTCTATATTTTTTTAAAAATAATAATTTATTTTGGATTAAACATTTATTTATTTAATTAATTTAAAATTTGAAATTAATTCTCACGTTTTTTCATGATATCCGATTTGAAAAAAATTATCTTTAAACGTGATATTTTGTCAAAAATAAAATATCTAAAAAAAATTTATTTAATTAAAATTAATTAATTAAAAAAACTTAATTTTATTTTTTACTACAAAATATTTTAATTAAAATCAAATATTTAAATTAATTAAATTAACAAGATAAATAAAACTAATATTTATCATCTACGTAGTTAATATAAAAAAATAAATTAAATACAAGATAAATATATTCCAATTTTATGATTTATCTAAAATTCTAAAGAATTTCAGTATCCTGTTTAAGATAAGCTTCCAGTCTTTCAGTTGCTGCAGAAGTCTACTTGCCGTTTGGAATTTAAAAAAAAAAACTTAATCTGCTTCTTCACGCCGCAAGCAAAACAGACTGATAACTCAACCACTGCTGTGCGCTTGTTGTTTTGGATTTGCACCGAACAGTGTTTTGCGATTGCTCTGAAATTGTTTCGGAATTTGCGCCGGAATTTGCGCCACAGGCTTTTAGGTTGAAAACTGACGCTGCATCTGTACTAACGTGAAACAGTTTGAGAAAACAGCGCTACTGCTGTTTGGACGCTATTGTTTGTGTTTGCGCCACTGTGAACAAAATAGCTTTGTGCCACAGCCTGCTTAGAGAAAAGCGCCTGCTGTGAAAAACACTTGCGCCAAAGTGCTTCTTCTATTTGCTACGTGGGAAAACAGTGCTGCTTCATTTGAAAAATGGACGCTGCTGTTGATTGAAAACCCTGCGCTGCTTGATTTGCTGAAACAGTGCTGCGGTTCCAAACAGCGCCACTGCCCAAGGCCGCATTTGGTTGCTGCTGCGGCGGCTGTTTGCTTCCCCCCTTTTTTTTTATAAAAACCAGAAAAAAAAATCTGGAGAGACTAAAAAAAATTGCAAAGCAAACGACGGAACCACCACCGGTTGCCGTCGCCTACCATCGCCGGTTGCCGCTGCCTTCGATCTTACATACATGTTCTTATTTTTCTTTCTAATAAACTAGAATAAAAAAACTTAGAAAATATAAAAAAATTTACATCAAAACTTATATCCCGTAGGCTCACATTCGATCTTAAAAAATATTAATCTATCACGATCAACCCTCATGAATAAAAAAATAAATCATTATCTACGCATTCAATCAAACATGAAAAGAAAAGATGATCATAAAATTAGGATTTAGAACGCCTGTAAAACAAAGTTAGCAAGAGTTCTAAAACTACTTGACCTCGATAATCGAAAATAAAAAATAAAATGGCTCTGACACTAACTGCATGAGGCAATACTGCCAAGATCATTATTTTTGCAAACGATTAACGGTAAAAATAAACTGGATAAGTAAACGCAGAAACGGGCTTCATGTAAAAATTTTGACGTTGAACGATCAAAAATAAAACTCGTGCAGCCAAAGTTAATTTAGAAAAATATATTTTGTCGATTGATTTTTCAACTACGATTTGATTCCGACTTGAAACTCCTATCAGATCTTCTACTGCATTCCCTTATGCGATCCTCGAACATAGTGTGGGCTCGGACTATCGAGAACTCATACCGACAGAATCCAGATATATTTAGTCTTGAAAGACAAATTATGATATATCAATGTAAAGCTGGTTCAACATATCCGCATATATATAGGGCTACAGCAGGGACTTGGAGAGTAATTATGAGTAAAACTTCTAGTGGAACACAGATACCTGTGGCTTTGGAATTTGGGGATTAAAATGAGAAAATTCAAAGATATTTTGAAAAATACTTTAACACCATGAAAACCAACTTTTAAAAATTTATTTTTGTTGAAAATAGAGTCGCCACTTAGTTTTTGAAAAAAATTAAGTAAAAAAAATTAGCTACTGATCCTTAAAACGTTAACAAGAGAAAGAGAGTTCGGGGGTTAAGGTACGAACCAGGAAAGGTGTTAGGCACCCCGTTCGTCCAACCGTAAGGTTAGCCTATACTAATCATCATTGGTCTTTTAATATGATTTCTCAAATGCATGCAAATAAAGAAAATAGGAGTGAAGAGAGAACATTCAAAATCAAGTATAGAAAATACATAAAATATGTACATAACACTCCAAATCAAAGCAAATAAAATGATAAAATCCTAAGCCCTATGGCATGTAATTTCTAACTAAATGATGCATGGTACACATACCCACATGTAATATTATTTAAACAACCTAAACTAGCATGATTTGATTAAAAGAATAAAAATATGTTAAAATTGCTAAAATTACCTAAACATGAATTACAAATAAAAATAAGCTAATCTATTCTAGACATAGTTTTAAAGGAAATGATTTAAACATGTATAGTACCAAAACAAACTAG
Source organism: Heliamphora exappendiculata (assembly GCA_034768845.1). Lineage (NCBI taxonomy): Eukaryota > Viridiplantae > Streptophyta > Magnoliopsida > Ericales > Sarraceniaceae > Heliamphora > Heliamphora exappendiculata. Next base: position 30,376 of record JAOTRH010446177.1, read on the forward strand.
ATAGGAAATAAAACTAGGTAAAAAATAAACTAGGTAAATGAGAGAAATACATAAGAAAATTCTACAAAAGAATGGTTTTATACTTAAAGAGATATTTGAAAGAAAAGAAAATAAAGAAAGAGTTTGTAAAAGGGAAAGATGTCAAAAAAAAGGTTAGAAAATACTATATATAAAAAAAAAACTAACTATTTACGTTTTATACATTTTAAAAGAGACAAAAAAAGAAAATAAAAAGAAATCGAAAGAAGATAAGACTTAAAAGATGAAAGCTAGTTTCAGAGGCTTTTTGTGATTTTTAAGTTTTAATAAAAAAAGTATTATAAAAGAAAAGTTAAGCTTATAAAGGAAGGTTTTGAAAATAAGATTTAATTATTCACATTTTATATTTTTAAAAGAGAATAAAAAATAATGAAAAGAAAATAGGAGAAAATGAAAGAATAATTGAGTGTTTTTAAAAAAGAAAATTATGAACTACTTAAAGATGAAAATTAACTTAAAAGATTTTTTGTGATTTTTGGTTTTAACAAAATAAAAGAAAAGTACCATAAAAAGAAAATAAAATTATAGAAAAAGAAAATAAAAAAATAGATTTCTATAAAAAAAATGAACACTAATATTACAAGAAAAGAAATGCTAAATAGAACTTTATTAAAGTTAATAAGAAAATAAAAGACTAGAAAAAAAAATTATACTAATATTGAAAGAAAAGAAAAGAAAATAGAAAGTATAACTAGAAAAAGAATATTAAGCTAAAAAGAAAATAAAATGAAGTATTAGCATTTAAAGAAAAGAAAATGGAATACTTAAAGGAAAAGAGATAGGATATTATGATGAAAAATAAAGTTGATGATAAAAAAAAATAAAATGCTACATCGAAAGGAAAGAAAATGCTAAAAGAAAAAAAAAATAATGAATTGTATTGAAAAGAAAAGAAAAAGAAAATAAATGAAATGAAAGATAGGACAATAAACTAATGCTTTAAAAATGGACATTAAACTAAAAGAAAAGAAAATAAGAAAGAAAAATAAATAAATACTAGAATATTAGAACAAAGCTAAGAAAATAAATGTACACCTAAACTAATATTATAAGTAAAGAAAAGAAAAATAAATGGTACATTAATAAAAAAATTACATTAAGTTAAAAGAAAAATAAATAAGACTTTTTAAAACTACATTACAAGAAAAAGTAAATGTTAAGAAAGAAAATTACGTTGCTATTAAATGAAAGTTAAGAA
>JAOTRH010446197.1:0-31608 GCA_034768845.1 Heliamphora exappendiculata
TATAATTTTAATATATTAGTTTATAATATATAAACTAATAAATTTTAAGTTTATACTATAATATAATTAACTTTAAATTTATAATTTTAAAGTTAATATATTAACAACTAATAATAAAGTTGTAAACTAAAATTATATTATAAATTTATAAACTAAATAATTATAAAAGTAATAAAAATACAAATCAAACAAAAAAAACAAAAAAAAAAAGCCCGGTCGAAGTCCGACCACAAGCCCGGGCCCGAAGCCCAAGCCCGTAGCTCAAGCCCGAACCTTTTACCCCTAGGGCTTAGGCCGACCCTGAAAAAAAAATTCTGACCCTGCCCGGCTCAAAATTTTGACAGGAGCCCACCGGGCGCAGTCGAGCCAGGCCCAAATTACATGCCTACTTTTTCCTTTTCTCAATTATATTTTTATTTTCTTTCGTTTTCCTTTTTTAGAATTATTTTTTTTTTTCCACATGTAGTCGTTAGGTAGTTGGTCGTCATTGTTGGCTTGAGTTAGTTGTACTTCGTTTTTTTTTTTTTCAGAATAATTGGAGACTGCAATTTATTGTTCGTTAGCATGTGTTTGCTAGTTTATCGTATCTGTTCTTTATGTGCTTGAATATATATATGTGCGATGGTTTATGTGCTAGTACCTAACATTTTGCAGGATGAGCTAACAACCTATTTTTCTTTCTCGTCTGCTATCCATGTCTTTTGTTACTGTGATATTCGTTTTTTATCTTGTTTTGCCTGCTTTTCACTTCTCTAGCTAATGAGGGCATTCTCCAATCTATGTTGGGGGTAGTTTCTTACTGCAGTTTTTATTTTATTTTTAATAAATAAATAATAAAAATAAAAATATTTTAATAATGTCACATTTTTTCCGAAGTTTTTTAAGTTTAAGCTATAAAGTTTAGCGTAAATTGGGAATTAGTTCTTATCAAAAGTATAGTATTCCATAAAGTCTATTTTTGAAATTTCTAGTAAGTATTGGACCATTATACCCTTATATGTTCTAATTAAAATTACACAAAAAAAAAGATTATAATTTGTAATAAATATTCGTTTCTATTTCACATTTCTATTATTGACAGAATCTTTTGCTAGCTAATTGTGATTATATCACGTCATGAGTTTGTGTTCAATTGTTTGTTTTATTATTAACCAACGTATACTATATTGCATTTAGAAATCTTAGTGCAGATATAAAATATTTCATAAATTTGTTTGTCCTATAAGTTTTAACGCCATTTTCATGTTTGTTTTGCATTTTTATCTATTATTTTGCACTTTAATCTATTATTGAGTTTTTTTTTTATTTTCGATTCTAATATTTGATTGTTCATTTTCTTCAATGAAAAGTTTTTTTCGTTGTAATCTATTATAACACCATTTTCATGCAAAAATTGAATAATTTACAGAAAATGATACAGTAACTACAAATACAGCTTACAGAAAATAATACAATAATACCATATATTCAAAAACTGAACATCATTTTTTTAATTTAACACTACGAAATGATTCAAATAAAAATCATAACATGATCGAAAAATCATAACTTGTGCATCATTATTTACTATAAATGATACAAGCAGAACAAGAAAACTAATTTGTGTATCATGTTATGTTGGCTGTATCATTTTCTGTTGAATGTCTCATTTTGCATATCATTTCTGTTGACTGTTTCATTTTCTGTTGGATATTTCATTCTAGAAAATGATACATATGAAAGAATTTGTTGAAGTGGACCATCTTAGGCAGGTTGTAAATATATCTCATTTTTAAATTTATTTTTTCATCTTTATAATTTTTTTCAAATGCTTCGAATGTGATGCGGATCGATAATAGATGATCCGAGAGGGTACGATGAAAATGCAATGAATGCGGAGAGAACAAAAATGAAGAAGAAGAATCAAATTTTGTTCAACTATTGTTTTTTTTATATTAGCTTTGATTATTTGTTGTTTGGTTGCTTAGAAGAAGAAGAAATGTGTTTTTTAATTTTGGGTGAATTCAAAATTTGAGGGTATTTTATGAAGAAAAATAAAAAAATGGAACCTATTGCAAAACCATTCTTATTTTGGGACTAAACCCAAAAAGAAATCCCCAAATGGGACCTAACCTTAAATTACCCTAAAGTTTACTCCTTATGTAATACAAGCTCATAAAATCGGTTGCCAACTTTTTAACAAACAATTATGCATGATATCTATACTCAAAATCCATGTACTTCACGTCTTGCGACGACCCAAATTTCTTATTGTAATATTTCTCAAAAATAAAATTAAACAAAAATTTTCATACATCATTATTCTTGCAGTAAAAAATAAAAATAACTAAAAACAAAAATACTTATAGTAAACACTCTGGTGGCTAGGTTCACAGGAACCAGGGCTCTATTTATTCTTTTATGTTCTCCTCAATGACGTCATCCTGCACTTCATAACCTGGTATTTGAATTATCATGGCAACATAAAACAAAACCATGAGTTCAAAGAACTCAGTAGACTCATCATAAATAAAGCATGCATCGATAGCTAATCATATCAACAGGTAGCAACAAATAAACAACAGATATATCAAAATGTATCGTGATTTAATTCATTACTAATTACTCCAACTAGGATTATCCTGGAATACTATTCAAACACATCCTCCTCATCATCATCAACATGAAATCTAATACACAAGAAATTTCTACGGTTCAGTCAGATGATATTCTAGAATAATAACAAAATCCAACCTATGGTCTGTTTCTGCAAAATAATCATCCTAGAATTACAACCGAGAACGCATCTGTGTCTATCCGATAAGTTACCCTAAAAAGCAAATATACACCGGCCCAGCCTACAGCGATGCCTGCTAGGTAACTTATCAAAAACTTAAACTCCGCTATTTATTATCAAAATTTGAACACTGGTTCAGCCTACGGCGGGTCCACTTTGATAATATCTATCACCACAACAAACCACGACATACAACTAACCACTCGTAATTAACCCCGTTATGATTATTAGCATGCGACGTTTATTTAAGAAATTCTCCCGATGAACGCATTCCCAATAGTTAAAATTATGCTAATATCGATAATCAACCTGCGATACGAATCATGCTTTAACGAAAAGCGACAACTTAACATACAATTACCAATAGCAACATGAGATATCTAAACATGCATGAATCGATAAACAAATAATCTTATAATCAAATAAAATGTGTCAAATATCAGTTTGAATTCGAGTTTCGTATTTTTTTTTTTTTAAACAACATGATCTTTTTGGAAAATGAATTTAAAATGCAAAATTTGATTGTTGGTTTAATTTTGTTTAAATGATTTAAAACACTTTTAAAAAAAATAATTTAACTTTTTCTACGAAACCCGATTAAAGTTTAACTAATTAATTAATTATTTTTTAATGAAATGCTGTACTAAAATAAATTTCTATCCGTCTAACTGTGGGTGAAAAGCTGAACTAAAATAGAGTTCTGTCTCTAAAGCTGTTTGTAGACCCTACTAAAACTTGGCTGTAAAGCGCGGATCGTGGTCAGATACTATGGAAACAAGTATACCATGTAGCCTTACGATCTCACCGATATACTTTTGACTCAACGCCTCAAGTGTATCTGTCATCCTGATTGGTAGAAAATGCACTGACTCTGTGAAGCGATCGATGATCACACTAATTCCTATATGCCCCTACGGAGATCTAGACACTTCTGATACGAAATCCATACTGAGGTATCTCTAAGGGTTAAAGAGTCTTTCTTAATTTTTGATGCTCTGCCTTGACTTGCTGACATGTCAAACAACGAGTAACAAAAATTGCCACATCCTTCTTGATACCACTCCACTAAAATTGTCATTTCAAATCTCGGTACATCTTGGTCACGCCTGAGTGTACTACGAACATCGACTTGTAAAATTCCTTTAATACTTGATCTCGAAGACCGTCGGTATTAGGTACAAAGATATTTTCTTGATATGTTAAGCCTCCATCGGCACGAAGCTCCCATCCCTGAACTAACTCTTGATTAGACAGCTGATGTTTGATGAAAGTTACCTCTTGATCAAATCTCTGTGCTTCTAAAACTAGCTGGACAAGACTCGGTGTTGCCATTGTCACACTAAAACAGATACCTTCACTTCCTTCTGACAAGCCCAGATGATACTCACTGAGGGTCTCCAATGAATACCACAGACAAACCAATTCTACTCTTATTTTCCTACTTAAGGCATCAGCCACCACATTCGCCTTACCAGGATGATATGTGATACAGATATCATAATCTCCCAGGTACTCCATTCAATGTCGTTGTCTCATGTTGAGCTCCTTTTGTGAAAACAGATATTTGAAACTCTTACGATCAATGAAGAGTTCAAACATTTTCCTATATAGATAGTGCTTCCACGTCTTCAATGCAAAAACTACTATTACCAACTCCAGATCATGAGTTGGATAATTCTGCTCCTGCGACTTAAGCTGTCAAGACCCATACGCTACAACCTTACTAATTTGCATCAAAACACAACCAAGACCTTCCTTAGATGCATCGTAAAACACTGTATAACCCACGTTTCTATTGGGTTCTATCAGAATGGGTGTACTGGTTAATCTCGTCTTCAACTCTTGAAAAACTTCTTCACAAACATCACTCCATTCAAACTTAATCCCTTTCTGCGTTAACCTCGTCATCGGTCGGGCTAATTTAGAGAAATCTTGAATAAATCTTCGATAATAGGCGCCAAGCCCATAAAACTACAAATTTCAAAAACTGACTTTGGTTGCTTCTAATTCATCGCAGCTTCTACCATTGCTGGGTCCACTGATACTCCTTTTTCGAATATAACATATCCTAAGAATTTTACTTCTCATTACCAAAACTCACATTTGCTGACTTTTCCGTACAATTGTGCATCTTATAAAACTTGGAGGGCAATTCTCAGGAGTTACTTATGATCTTCTTCGGTGCAAGAGTATACTAAAATGTCATCGATGAATACTACCACGAACTGATCCAAGAATGGCTAGAACAACTTGTTCATCAAGCCCATGAATACTGCGAGTGTATTGGTAAATCCAAATGGCATCACTACAAACTCGTACTGGCCATATCTGATACAAAAAGTTATCTTTGGAATATCTTCTTCCTTAACTCTTAGCTGGTGATATCCGGATCGAAGGTCAATTTTTGAAAAATACGACGCTCCTCGAAGATGATCATAAAGGTCATCGATTCTTAGTAACGGATATCTGTTCTTGATCGTCACTCGATTCAACTATCGATAATCTATGCACAACTGCAAAGATCTATCTTTCTTCTTCACAAAGAGTGCACGCGCATCTCAAGGGGAGGTACTCGGGTAAATAAACCCCTTCCTTCTAACGCTTATAACTGATCATTCAATTCTTGTAACTCAGCTGGTGCCATTCTATGCGGAGGGATTGAGATTGGTGCAGTGCCGGACTGTAGATCAATCGAGAATTCCACATCCCTCTTTGGGGGTAACCCTGGCAATTCATCAAGAAAAACGTCGACAAACTCCTCAACAATCTGTGGAAGGTTATTCCTTAGTGAGTTATCACTAATTATCAGGCTGGCGATAGAACTAGTGAATCCATCAATTTTGTTTTCCTGTGTAAAGAGAGACTCATTTCTATCTCCCTGAATCTTACAAAAGGTTCCATCTCCTGCGCACACACGGATTCTTTTATGATAACAATCAATCACTGCTCGATGTGCTGACAGCCAGTCTATACTGAGGATTATATCAAAATCTCTGAAGTCCATCACTCGAAGATCACAAAGAAAACTAAACCCGGAGATTCTCAACACATAGGACTTACATACAGTCTTTATACACTGTAGGCTTCCTAACGAAGAAAGAATCTTTAACGCTTGCTTCAAACTTTCTAGTTCTATGTCGAGAGTTTTCATGCAAGATGTAAAAATGAAAGAATGCGATGCACCGGTATCGAAAAGCATTTTTACCAAGTTACTGAAAAGAGCAAACATACCTTAGATGACCTGATTATTGTCAGTCTCATCACCATGAAGAGCAAAGATTCTTCCACCCTTATTACCATTTTTGTTTCCCCCATTCTAAGCTCCCTTCTGATTTCCATTACTGTTCCAGTTAGCCACCGGACCTGGATTCTGAGTCCTTTGCTGCAGTTGATTTTGTGGCTGCTGTTGCGGCGGAGGCCGCTATGGTTGCCAGTTCCCATGACCTTGATTTTGTGGGCATTCAAACTTTCGATGGCCTTCTTGACCACAAGTGAAGTATTGATAAACTCTAGGTTCATTCTGATTCGGTGGTTTATGTGGCTTAGAAGTGACTGCTTGGCCCCAGTTGTTATTACAGATAGCGCCTCCCTTTGACGATCCAGCTCTGGCCTGGAACACTTTCTTCGTATCAAGAACCTCTTTCTCCATCAGTAGGGCTATATCGACAACCTCAACATAAGTAGGAAGGCGTGCACTCATAACTCTACCATAGATCAGAGGCTCCAAGCCCCACTCAAAATTTCTGGCCTAAAACGCTTCATCTAAAATAATGGTCCTAACATAACGGCCTAACTCTTCGAACTTAGAAGCATATTCTGCTACTGTCATCCGTGCCTGTTTCAGCCCCAGAAAACTTTGTATCATCTCCTATCTATGTGCATCTAGAAAGTACTTTAGGAGAAATAACTCCTCAAACTGCTGCATTGTAGCCACATAACGGGAATTTCTTACCGAATTCCACCAGTGGTCAGCTTCTCCCTCTAACTGATAAGTGGCCAGGGCTACTCGATCGGCTTCATTCTTCACGGCCGTGGTCTCTAACATCTTTTTCACCTGATTTAGTCAACTCTCTGCCTCTTGGGGACAGGTTCCACCACTTAAGGTCAGGGTTCGCTGCTGGCAAAAAATAGGAAACAAAGTCATATTCTCGGTTCGAACTCGTGCTTAAGCAGGTGCAGGCTGTGGATTTCTTATTGCATCGACGAGGGTCCGGAGTAGAAAATTAAAATCCCCGTCTCGTGGTACCGGTAGCGATTCTCTCTGTCCTTCCAACACTTCAGGTTCCACATCTTCTAGTGGTTCTAAGTATCGGCGGGGTCTGCCTCTCGCCCGATTCATCTATATAAATAAATAAACCAAGACTTTTAAACAGTTACTATTAAATTTTTACGCTTTAACCTTATTTAAGTTGAATTTACGATCGCATGGGTAAGAGTTGAACCTAGTGCTTTGATACCAACTGTGACGACCCTTCTTTTTTTTTGATTCATCTAAGCGATAAATAAAATACTAGGCAACATAAAGAAAATTTCTTATTCTAATATTTCTCAAAACTAAAATTAAACAAAAAATTTCATACATCATTATTCTTGCAACGAAAAATAAAAATAACTGAAAACAAAAATGTCGATAGTAAAAACTCAGGTGGCTAAGTTCACATGAACTAGGGCTCTATCTGTTCTTCTATGTTCTCCTCTACGACGTCATCTTGCACTTTATAACTTGGTATTTGAATGACCAGGACAACATAAAATGAAACTATTAGTTCAAAGAACTCAGTAAACTCATCACAAGTAAAGTATGCATCGATAGCTAAACACATCAACAGGTAGCAATAAATAAACAACTGATATATCAAAATGCATCATGATTTAATTAATTATTAATAACACCAATTAGAATTATCCTGAAACACTACCCAAACACATCCTCCTCATCATCATCAACATCAAATCTAATACACGAGAAGTTTCTACGGTTCTAGCCAGATAATATCCTAGAATAATAAAAAGACCCAGTCTACGGTCTGTTTCTGCCAGATGATCATCCTAAAATTACAATCGAGAATGCATATGTGTCTGTCTGATAAGTTATCCTAAAAAAATATACATCGACCCAGCCTACGGTGGTGTCTGCCAGGTAACTTATCAAAAACCTAAAGTCCGCTGGATATTATCGAAGTTCAAACACTTGCCCAGCCTTCGACAGGTTCACTTTGATAATATCCATCACCACAACAAATCACGACATACAACTAACTACTCGTAAATAACCCTGTTATGATTATTAGCATGCAACATTTATTTATGCAACTCTCCCGATGAACACATTCTCAATAGTTCAAATCATGCTAAAATTAATAATCAACCTGCGATACGAATCATGCTTTAACAGAAAACGGCAACTTTACATGCGATCATCAATAACAATATGAGATATCTAAATATGCATGAATCGATAAACAAATAATCTTATAATCAAACAAAATGTGTTAAAGTGTCAGTTTGAATTCGAGTTTCGTATTTACAATTTTTTTTAAAAAAAAAAAACAACATGATCTTTCTAGAAAAAGAATTTAAAATGCAAAACTTAATTGTTGGTTTAATTTTGTTTAAACGATTTAAAACACTTTTTTTTTAAAAAATAATTTAACTTTTTTTACGAAAATTTGATTAAAATTTGACTTATTGAATAATTATTTTTTAATGAAATGAACGCTCTTAATTTCAGAATATTTATCATAAATATTCAAAAAAAATCTAACAACTATATGAACATAGAATTCATCGAAGTAATTAAATATTGAAACGGCGCAAAACTAGTGATTCAGTTATTAATTTTTTTATTTTTTATTAATTATTTATATTAAAAATAATCCCTTAATATCATAATATTCATCATACATATTAACATACAGTAACTAATTAAAACTAAAAATCAAAAAAGCTAAATAAATACCACCGATGCGTTGCGAAATTAGTAATTTCGGTTACCTTTTTCGATTTTCTACAACGGCACGACGATAACGGCTTTGATTTAAGATGAATGGTTTAGACTCTCTCTTTCTAAAAAAAAAGAAGAACGGTTGGAGAACGAGAAGAAAACGAAATGCCGGGATAACCAAATATTATTTGTAACGATCAACAAAATAAACGCAAGTTTAGATCTTATCGGTTAAAAAAAAAACCGTTGACTATCAAAAACACAATGCCAGGAGTATACCTCTAAAAAATCACAATGATCCAACTTCGTTTAGTCCTTGATCCGTGCAAAAATACAGACTGATTTCCTCCCCAAACTCCTTCTAGCGGCGCACTGCTATAGTTATTTTCCTAAGCTACTAATGCGGTTCCCAACTGCGCACAATTAGGTACCCCAACCCTAATGGGTATAAGTATATACATATATATAGAGATTAAGATTTTATATATTTAAATATAATTATTCTACTTATTTATTTCTTAATTTTTTTTCCTTCCAAAAAAATTATGACCTTCTAAAAGTTATTTCTTTCCTAAAGAGATTATTACCTTCCTAAAAAAATTATTATACTATCAAATTATTTATTATTATATTTATTAAGTAATATTTGATTTATTAAAAAAAATTCTCAAAAGCTCGGGTCGTTACACGCCTAGCTACAAGTTTGTAGTTTAAGACAATGAGTACAAACAACAACAAAAAACTCGATGAACATGTGTACAGACTTAAACCCTTAGTGAGCAAATAGGAAGCGTGTATTGGCTATTGAACAGTCTCATTGTTCATTAATTTTGGCCAAATATTAGGAATACATCTTTAGGCTTTATTTGGATTTCCTAAAAACTATGAATCACTTGGAAAATCATGTCAAACTTAGGAAAGGATCTTAGGCCATTTTTTCTATTTGGACATGTTTGTTTCTTCTCTTATACACTTACCCTAGTCTGTCCATTTAAGTTTTTTACATGTAAGCTGGTTCTTGTTCACCCATTATATCTGAAATGTCTTGAGAATATGCTGGTGCTATCGTGTACAAACATTTTGAGAACAAAGGATAAGAGAATGATTGTTTACTGAAAAAACAAAAATAAGAGAAGCACGATGTATTTCAATTTCAAATGTATTTTAATTTCAAAGAGATTGCTAGATGGTCCAGATAAGAAAGGGGTTAATGGATGTGATACAGAAAAGGAATGAAAATGAGCACCACGCTATTTTGATTGTTGACCTGTTGTGAGATGTACTTAATGTTTGACCTTCGTCCTAATGTACTGTTAGGATTGTATACTAAAAATTATAATTTTTAGTTTTAGTATTTTATATTTATTAATAAAATTAGTTTTTACATGTTATGAGGATATATTAATTAGCAATGTATGCGTTTCATTATTTATTTAATAATTTATATGGGTGTCTTTTATTCTACATATTTAATCTAGTTAATAGAGTTCGGCTTACACACAAAAGATCAAATTATCGGTTCTTGTAAAATATAAATTTTGATTCACAGTTTAGATATAATTAGACATAACATCAGTACGACTGTAACCCAATATTTTAGTAGATCTATCTTGATTATGTAGAACGATAATTGTTTCGACAATTGTTCCGACTCATTGTGTTAATACACTTTGTGTGTACTTAACATGACCAAGTTGGGATAATTAATTTTGTACTAACTTTATAAATTAATTTACACCACATGGTTATTATGAGTGCTTATACTTTTAATCCCGAAATAATTATTATTTGCGTATATTTAATATTCGTTGTTTTGATTTATTATAGGGTACGATCTTGTATGAGTCTATAATTCTGGTAAGTTGGATAGCGACATTAATTATATGGTGAATATTAATTATTGACGAAATTTACATCCTAAAAAATCAGGATTGATGATATCCCCTTAAAGAAACTTATAAGTTTTAACCAAGCCAAACTCTGCGGGTGGATTTTATAATTCGGCAATCAAATAAATTAAGCAGAAGGGCTTAAAGAATTTTTGAAGAAGTTGATTAAATATAATTGTCAGTAATTTAATTTAATCGGCGAGTATCTGTAATCTTAACGTAGGAAGAAAATTATGCATTTAATAACAAGAACTCGAATACTACAGTTTTGAGAATAAGGCTGGAAGTACAATTATAATTCTTTAGTGAAATGAATTATAATTTATATTTTTATGAAATTGCTTCTGGATTAAGCCAAGATTTCATAATTACATTAAAAACCTATATCTTATTTACTCTACAAGTCCCTGTTGTAACCTCCATATATACTGTTACAAAACATAACGCCATAATTCATATTATTCAGTCAATGATTAGCTGCTGAGATTTTCACGTTATCTGAAAATTCTAAACTTAATTATGAAGGTTTTGAAGAATATGATAGATCAAATACTACACTTTGTTCGTGTTTAGTATTCAGGAATACAGCAGAAAAGTTATATTTGAAATTTGATTAGAAGTCCAAAATCGCAACGGATCGCTGACTGAAAATTAATGCAGCAACTGAAATCATTCAATTAGATTTTGAAAGGGAGTTTCTGTGCGAATTTTGAAAATTTAAAAAAAAAGATATTTTGAAAACCTATAAATATCTTGCGTTAGATATTTTCAAAAGATATTTTTAAAACTTAACGATTAAGTTTTCTCCAAATTTTCTCTACCTTCTCTCTAACTTCTCAGGGGCGTGGGGCTCGATTTTCAATGATCCAACAGTAGATCCTTGCTATTGGCTTCGTGGTCTACCATCCATCCGGATGGAATTTGATTTTGATAAAGCTCGAATTTGCACGTAGATCAAGACATCGGATTTTTGACCCAACGAGGTAGGATCTCAGATTCTACTGTTGTATAAGGGTGTCATATGTAATCTTATGCATTTCTACCGGTTAAAACGCATGAAAATGTGATTTATATTCTATATCTAGTTTTTTTTATTAAAACAGTCTTTCGGCATTTTCGGTGGACGGAATGGTGTTTTGAGAGTTCCTTTCAAGGTTTTGAGGTTGTTTTGGCTCTGGCTATACCCGAGGGCATCAAAACAGGTGCTTTGAGGCTTTGATTTTGGGTTTATACATGTTTTGGGAGTTGAAAAACTTGTTTTTGGGCAAAAAAACTCGAAACGGGGACGTTCTGGAGCTTCAATGCAGGCTGAAGGGCGCTTAAGCACCTAGCGGGCGCCTAGCGAGCGCTGCTCACTGGTGGTGAGGCACTCAAGCGCTTCGCGAGCGCGGGGTCCGCATGACTATTTTTTGGCCTTTTTCTTTTGATCATATCTCCCTCATTTGGACTCGGAATTGGGTCATTTTTATGCTCAAATTGAAGCCTCGGAAGTCTTCTTTCCAATGACACCTCTCTCACTTTAAAATTCTTTTTGTGAAAAATGTTACAACCAAAAGAGTGAGGGTATGTCAAAATTTCTTAGCCGTTTTTCACCCATTTTTTGCCGAAAGTTTGGAAAAGGCTGTTTTTCCTCCTACATGGAACTTTTTATCAAATTTCTTATCCCTTGAGAGTTTGTTTTGGATGATGTGGCGGTGGGCCACTGGACCTCTCTTTATACAAGTTGTTGTATAACTATTTGAAAATGCTTTATATATCATATTTTATGTTTAAACCTTATTTCGGATAAAAATCATGTTTTACGCTTTTCTTGGTTTATTACATGATATGACTTGTGGGTGTTGGATTTTCAAATGGTGTTCTTGAAAATGGTAAAAATGGTGGTTTGATGAAAAAACTCGACAAATCATATTTTGGAGGTTTGGAGCTAACCTTTGGGATTGTATCTCAGGTTTTTAAACGTTTTGTTCGAAATAAAAAAAAATATTTTGAAAATATTTTGTTTGATCTCCATGGTTCATGGATTGGATCACTTGTTTATACATGTGTTGTATAACTGATTTTCATGTTGATGGATGGATCTGTAGATACATATATAATGTATATTTGTGAAATATTTTTGATTTTTAGAAGATTATCTATATGATTGCATATCCTGCTTTACAATTTTATATTTTGTTTCTATTGGACTTCGGCTCACAGGTGGAATTTTCTTGTCAAAACCATTTTCATGTGATAATGTGGATGAACAGTAGCTCTGGTGGTGCCTGCGGTGGCAGAAAACTTTTAAAGTTTTTTTTTCTTTTTGGTATACCTGTTCCTGAAGGCAGGTTATTGTACGCCATAAGGCGATATATTGTATGCATGTTGGAACTGTATGCCTTTTATTTATGAGAGAAATCTTTTGTTGGGTATTCTACTAGTTTCAACAGGCAGTTTTGAATATATGAAAACCTGTATTTTCATAAAAATTAGTGTTTGGTGGATTTTCACGTGACTCCAAATTTTGTGACGTGATAACTTGGTATCAGAGGCTGGGTTCGAATACTTAAGAACCATGGAAAAAAGGGGTTTATCATCTGATGAGGTTGATCGTGTATGCTTACTTGCGTATGTTTAAACATTATTTTATAACATGCTAATAGCTTTCTGGGCATGATAGTCGTGTATATGTGGGTATGGAGGTTGAATCTCATGATTGATGAGTCTTATCATAGGGCGTTTGGAATAACAGGTTTAGAAGCCAAGTTAGAAACGCATTTGGCTGACGTGTTTTCTAGCAGAAAATCTGAATAGGTTATCCAAATTGACGAGTTCGTCTTGTTGATTCCCCTCGGTATGTGAGATGTGTTTACATGATCTTAAGTGACTATGTGATAGCATGATTATGTGTTTATGTTACATAGTAACATGTTGTAGAAAAGCTTATTTGTTTATATTGCTTCCTATAGAATTATGTCTATGCGGGGAGTGCGGGGACAAGGTCCTGGCTGAGGCCGTGGCCGAGGACGTGCCTATGCCTAGATTCCGAAGGAAGGGAACATTCCTGCCCCACGGGAACAAGTGGGTGGTGCTACATGGGCTGTGCTGATGTTGTTCAGGAGATGTTGGCTACTGTGCGAGCGATGGCTGAAGCTACCAAGGCTAGTGTGAGGGTTCTTAAGCCAAGGGCTTCTATGGCCATGGGGGAGTTTCGACGGTTGGATCCTCTGACCTTTTTTGGGGAGTCGGACCCTATAGTTGCAGCTTTGGGTTTGGAGGTGTATATCGCG
Organism: Heliamphora exappendiculata; assembly: GCA_034768845.1. Lineage (NCBI taxonomy): Eukaryota > Viridiplantae > Streptophyta > Magnoliopsida > Ericales > Sarraceniaceae > Heliamphora > Heliamphora exappendiculata. Next base: position 13,882 of record JAOTRH010446197.1, read on the forward strand.
ATGGTGGAAGCTACTATTCGAGTAGAGAACTCGCTGGTAGAGAGCCACAGAGTTATAGAGAGTAGGAGCCAGCAGGACAGTGGAGATGCACAGTTCAAGAGGCGCAAGAAAAAGTGCCAGATGTCGTCTGGACCTAGTTCTCATTTTGCTGGATCGTATCAGCCACAGTCGTCCGCACCTACACCTTCAGTGGCCTCGATATGAAGGCCAGAGCAGAGAGGGTTGATTTGTTACCAATGTGGATAGCTGGGGCATTGTTTACCTGAGTGTCCACAGAAGGGCCAGGTCCAGAGTTCAACACCAGTTCAGTCACAGGCGAGAAACCCACCTACCTGCTTTGGGTGTGGTTAGCCCGGGCACGTTCGTAGATACTGTCCCTGCTAAAAGAATGTCTAGGGTACGACAGGAGCGCCAGCTACTCCATCTGTATAGAGACGACAAGCTCCGCAGTAGATTAGGGTGCAGATTCGAGGTTTGCGGAAGGAGGCGCTTCAGCATAGTCGGTGAGGCAACCATCGACTCAGAGTTTTGATGGGTAGGCCAGATTGTCGCAAACCAGGGCTTATGTTCTTGCTGATCCTGGTGCTTCAAAGGCACCAGTTGGGGTTGATGCTGCAGCTATTCCAGTCATGATCAGAGGTACTCTTCTAGTCTTTACATCATGGGCCAGTATTTTTATCAACACAGGAGCATCACATTCTTTTATCTCTTCTGCTTTTGCATCTGCATTGGGGCTGAAGGTAGACGCGTTGGGTAGTGCAGTGAGCGTAGGGACCTCTGTAAGTGGGAATGTGGTGTTGAGTAGAGTTTGCAGGTCCTGTGAGTTAGGAGTCACCAGTCCTTGTTTAGTGTTTGATTTTATCATTCTAGACATGACCACGTTCGATGTCATCCTAGGGATTGACTGGCTGACTACCTACCGTGCCTTTATAGACTATGAGCAACGGAGAGTGTCGATCTGTACGCCGGAGGGTGACTGCTTCTACTTTGTGGGTGATTGGGAGGAGGGATGGCTTCTGTGCCAGGTGCCGCACGAGTTCGAGAGAACTTGGGTTTTCTCTTTTCTGACGATCTGCTTGAGTTGCCACCGAGCTGAGATGTGGAGTTCTCCATTGATCTTGTTCTGGGAGCTACTCCTATCTCTATGCCATCTTACCGCTTTGCACTAGCTGAGTTACGAGAACTCAAAGTGCAGCTTTAGGAGTTGCTTGACAAGGGGTTTGTATGCCTGAGTACATCATCTTGAGAAGCTCCAGCGCTCTCTGTGTAGAAGAAGGATGGTTCGTTGCGATTGTGTATGGACTACAGGAAGTTGAACCAGGTAACGGTGAACAACAAGTATCCAATGTCGAGGATTGACAACTTGTTTGATCAGTTGAGGGGGCCACGCTGTTTTTCAAAGATTGGCTTGAGGTCAGAGTATCACCAGCTGAGGATTAGGGATGAGGATGAAGCGAAGACCGCCTTTCGGACTCGTTATGGCTACTATGAGTTTCTGGTCATACCGTTCGGTTTGACGAACGCCCCTGCTACATTTATGGGTCTAATGAACCGTATTTTTCACCCTTAGCTGGACAGCTTTGTGGTCGTGTCCATGGATGACATTCTTGTCTATTCGCCCATGAGGGAGATGCACGAGGAGCATCTGCATGTTGTCCTATAGCTTCTGAGAAAACATCGCTTGTATACGAAGTTCGAGAACTGTGAGTTCTAGATGACAGAGGTGAGATTCCTTGGACACGTGGTGTTGAAGGACGGGGTATCAGTAGACACATCGAAGACTGATACAGTGATGGATTGGCAGCGATCGAAGAACGTTTTTGAGATCCGCAGTTTTCTGGGTCTAGCGGTTATTATCGGCGGTTTGTACAGGACTTCTCTAGGCTTGCAGCACTGATGACGCGTTTGACACAGAAGGGAGTCCCATTTGTGTGGAGCGAATCCTGTGAGTCAGCTTTTTAGGAGCTGAAGGGGAGATTGACCAGTGCGCCAGTGCTGATTATTCATGAGCGAGGTTTGGGTTATACAGTGTACTACGACGCGTCACATGAGGGTTTGGATTGCGTTCTGATGCAGGATGGTAAGGTTGTAGCCTATGAATCCCGACAGTTGAAGACACACGAGAGGAACTACCCGACACATGATTTGGAGTTGATAGTTGTTGTCTCTTCCTTGAAGACCTGGCATCACTATCTTTATGGTGAGCATTTCGAGGTCTTCTCTGATCACAAGAGCTTAAAGTACTTGTTTTCGCAGAAGGACTTGAATCTTCGCCAGCGAAGATGGATGGAGTTGTTAGAAGACTACGACTTTGATTTGCAGTACCATTCGGGTAAGGCAAATGTCGTAACTAATGCGCTTAGTAGGAGATCTCATGATTCGTTAGCTTCTGTGGCTATACGAGAATGGGACATGTTGGGAGATGTTAGGGAGTTTGATTTGTGTCTCGGGGAGACAGAGGGAGGTGCGACCTTGTATTCAGTAGCTTCACAGCCCGCATTGGTTGCACGCGTGTTAGAGGCTCATAGGACAGGTCAAGAGGCTCAGATGATACGGGACCGCATTGCGAGTGGGATAGACACAGCAGGATGGGTAATGAGTTCAGATCAGAGTCTGAGGTTGTTAGGGGGATTGTTTGTGCCAGAGTTGTGCCGGGCTGAGGTGCTACATGAGTTTCATCACTCACGTTTTGCGGTGCATCTGGGGGTACGAAGATGTATCACGATCTACGCCATCAGTTCTGGTGGACGAGAATGAAGAGGGATGTGCTCTGATTCATTTCTCACTGCTTTTCTTGTCATCAAGTAAAGGTGGAACACTACAGACCGACGAAATTGTTACAACCATTGCCTATCTCTGAGTGGAAGTGGGAGAATATTACTATGGATTTTGTATCAAGACTTCCACGCTCGTCGAAGGGGCATGATGCTGTTTAGGTTGTGGTTGATAGGTTGACGAAGTCTGTGCACTTCTTCCCTATTCGAGTGAGAGATCCAGTGGACAGATTGAGCAGATTATACATTCAGGAGATAGTCCGACTACATGGAGTACCTGTGACTATTGTTTTCGATCGAGACATGCGCTTTACATCGCGCTTTTGGCAGAGTTTGCATACAACAACAGTTACCAGTCTAGTATTGGAATGGCACCGTATGAGGCCCTGTATGGTAGGCCGTGTAGATCGCTGGTGCGTTGGACAGAGGTGGGTGAGACCACTGTTTTGGGACTCAGCTTAGTACGGGAGACTACCGAGAAGATTGTAGTGATACGTCAGCGTCTGGTGACAGCTCAGAGCCGCCAGAAGAGTTATGCTGATCAGAGGAGGAGACCGTTAGAGTTTCCAGTGGGGGATCATGTGTTTCTGAAGGTCTCGCCAAGGAGAGGCTCGATGAGGTTTAACCGCAGCGGGAAGCTATCACCGCACTTTATTGGACCTTTTGCCACCTCAGTTAGCATATGTGCACAACGTCTTTCACGTTGCTATGCTTCGGAGGTATGAGCCCGACCCTTCACATGTTCTAGATTGGACTAAGCTGCGAATTGATGAGGATGTCACGTATGAGGAACGCCCAGTAAAGATTCTGGATACGAAGGAGCAAGTATTACAGGGGAGAACGATTGCGTATGTCAAGGTTCTATGGTTTCATCATGGGGTTGAAGAAGCGACATGGGAGCTCGAGTCTGGGTTCGTGCTAGATACCCGAAATTGTTCACCTCGTGACCTTGTAGTGAATTTTGGGGGTGAAATTCCTTAAGGGGGGAGAGTTGTGAGACCTTGTACCGTTTCTTTTTTTTTATATATAAGCATATTCGGTGTTTTGACGCCTTTTTGGTATTTTTGCTTTATATATGCTTTTATGTGTTTCGATGCCTGTTTTGGTTAAACTGAGCATGCGGGGTTGCTTCTCGGGGTTGTAGGGAGTTTTTGTGCGAATTTCAAAAATTCAAAAAAAAAGTTATTTTGGAGGCCTATAAATATCTAGCGTTAGATATTTTCAAAAGATATTTTCAAAACTTAGCGACTATGTTTTTTCAAATTTTCTCTGCCTTCTATCTAACTTCTCGGGGGCCCGGGGCTCAATTTTCAGTGATCTAACAGCAGATCCTTGCTATTGGCTTCATGGTCTACGCATCCATCCGGACGGAATTTGATTTTGAAAAAACTCGAATTTGCACGTAGATCGAGGCATCGGGTTTTTCACCCAACGAGATAAGATCTCAGATTCTATTGTTGTATAGAGTGTCATATGTAATCTTATGTATTTCTACACGTTAAAAATGCATGAAAAGGTGATTTATGTTCTAGATCTAATTTTTTGATAAAAACTATTTTTTGGCATTTTCGGTGGATGGAAGGGTGTTTTGAGAGTTCCTTTCGAGGCTTTGAGGTTGTTTTGGGTTTGGTTATACCCGTGGGTATCAAAACAGGTGCTTGGAGGGTTTGATTTTGGATTTATACATGTTTTGGGAGTTGAAAAACTTGTTTTTGGGCAAAAAACTCAAAACAGGTACGTTTTAGAGCTTCAGTGCATGCTGGAGGGCGCTTAAGCGCCTAGCGGGCACCTAGCGAGCGCTGCTCACTGGTGGTGAGGCACTCAAGCACTCTACAAGCGCTTCGCGAGCGTCGGGTCCGCATGACTATTTTTTAGCCTTTTCTTTTGATTATATCTCGCTCATTCGGACTCAGAATTGGGTCATTTTTGTGTTCAAATTGAAGCCCCAGAAATCTTCTTTTCAACGACACCTCTCTCACTTTAAAATTCTTTTTGTGTAAAAAATTATGACCAAAAAAGGGAAGGTATATCAAAATTTCTTAGTCGTTTTTCACCCGTTTTTGGCCAAAAGTTTGGAAAAGGTTGTTTTTCCTCCTACATGGAACTTTCTATCAAATTTCTTATCCCTTAGGAGTTTGTTGTGGATGATGTGGCGGTAGGCCACTGGACCTCTCTTTATACAAATTGCTGTATAACTATTTGAAAATGCTTTATATAACATGTTTTATGTTTATACCTTGTTTCGGATAAAAAGCATGTTTTACGCTTTTCTTGGTTTATTACATGATATGACTTGTGGGTGTTGGGTTTTCAAATTGTGTTCTTGAAAACGGTGAAAATGGTGATTTTATGAAAAATCTCGACAAATCATATTTTGGAGGTTTGGAGCTAACCCTTGGGTTGAGTCTCAGGTTTTTAAACGTTTTGTTAGAAATAGAGAAAAACATTTTGCAAATGTTTTGTTTGATCTCCATGGTTCATGGATTGGATCACTTGTTTATATACGTGTTGTATTACTGATCTCAATGTTGGTGGATGGATCTGTATATATATGTATAATGTATATTTGTGAAATATTTTTAGATTTTAGAAGATTATCTAGATGTACCGGGATGACGTGTATTTAGCACGAGTTTCCCTCGATGTAAGTCCAAAAATGTGCGCAACGTAGGTACTCTGTACCTTCGGGTTAGTCCTCGTAAATTGAGTTGGTTGGGTGTTTTGTACCCTCAGGTTGTCGCCCGTAAATTAAGCAGTTCGTTATGACGCTCCGTTTAGAACTTGTCATTTTCTAGCGAGTCCTAATTGGCTGGGGTCTCGGGTTATGGACAGGAGGTTATAGTTGTTACCTTTGTCTGTGTGACAGAGTCGGTACATAGGATCATATTCTTCTTCTTTTTCCACGATGGTACATTTCGTGAGGGAACAATGATTTTGGTTACTGTTTTTCCTTAACTGTGGTGGTTTATTTGCATTATTTGCTATACATGAATTTAAGGATTGAAAACATGAGTTTTATGAAATAAAACCGTTTTGAGACTCATGGTGGTCTGTTGGAAAACCATTTTGGTTTGTGGTTGAGTTCGCTCCCACTATATGATTGCATATCCTACTTTACAGCTTTATATTCTGTTTCTATTGGGTTTCGGCTCACATGTGAGATTTTCTTGTCAAAACCATTTTCAGATGATAATGTGGATGGAGAGTAGCTCTGGTGGTGCTCGCGCTGATGGAAGACTTTTATTTTAAAAAAATTTCTTTTTGATATGCTTGTTCGTGAAGGCGGGTTTTTGTATGCCATAAAGCGATATATTGTATGCACGTTGGAACTGTATGCCTTTTATTTATGAGAGATATCTTTTGTTGGGTATTCTACTGGTTTCAACAGGCAGTTTTTAATATATGAAAACCTGTATTTTCATAAAAATTGGTGTTTTGTGAATTTTCACGTGATCCTGGGTTTTGGGGCGTGACATAGGTTATTCTATATCTAATAAAGCCTATAGAGTCTTCAACAAAAGGCCCTTCTCATTGAAGGGTCTATTCGTGTTTTTTTTTATGAATCTAATATCGATTCTTCTAAAAATTTTTGTGAAGATAACCTTGTAGACATAAAAAAAGGCCTTGAGGATATCTTCATTAAAGACCAAGAAGATCAAAATCATGAGAAAAACAACAATGAGTAGCAAACCGTAGCTCAGTATTGTAGACACCCCAATTTGGCCCCGCTAATCTTAGGATGATCGGGGTGAATTCGATGATGAAAGCAAAGGGTATGGTGCTCTTGAAACGATCCTGGAGAAGTGATCCAAGCTCAGTATTTGAACCCAATGATCAAAGCTTTCAAACCAATAGAATCATTTTGAACCGCTAACTTTTGAACCTTGGGACTCCCAACTCCATTGTGGCGACCTCCTCAAGAACCTCTTGGAAACCGTAGAAAAAGTGGTGACTGCTACAATGGAACCATGGGGTCGTCAACTTCATTGTGGCAACCGCCATAAGAAACCCATGGAAGCTTGATGTTTGTAGAGACCGCCCACTCCACATACGGCGACTGCCAACTTCAAATGGCCTGACGTGTCCCAAAACGTGTCAACATTTCATTGGTTGAAAAACTCTATAACTACCGTACCCCTGGTGCGTTGTTCAAGAAAGAATTCGAATATCGGAGCTCTAACAAGTCGAGAGACGAGAGAATTCTAATACCGACACCCTACCGAATTACCGAGAAACTGACTACCGATACTAAAACCCTAACTCTCTTACATTGGGCTAAATCATTGATTGAGGATTGGACCATTGAAACACATCTTCCTAACTTGAGGCTTCACCCGGGTTATATCGATCTAGTTATTCTGTTTGGATCCCCGGTTGTTGTATCTCCATTTCTTCTCTCTTAGAATGACCGGGTTATTTTCAATCTCTTATTCCGTATACTTTATTAGTACTATTTGTGTAGTTGATTCAATTGTCTTACTTAATTCAGTTAAATCATAATTCTTGACTTGTTTATACTAAGCATGTTTAGATTAGGTTAAACTAGTTCAATTCATATTATAAATTAAATTTTAACCTGTTTGCTTTATCCACGTTACACATTTGCACTTAACATATTGATTAATCAAATAGTGTAAACATAATTGATAATTACGACTCACCGTGTCGTTTTGTCATGATCAATGCATTTACATGCATGTGGTCGTAATAATCGATATTCTACTCATATTTTATATTTGTTAGTTAAATAGCAGTTATATTACTATATAATAGTCGCTATTTACATTTATTATCTTTTAATATTAGTTTAATTTTCTCTTTTAAATGTTAGTTTAATTTTCTCTTTTAATAGTTTTTCTTTCATTTTCTTTTCTTTTATGCACCAAGTTTTTTAATGTTAGTTTAATTTTTCTTTCATAGTATTTCTTTTATATTTTCTTTTCTTCTTTCGTTTAACATCAAAATTCACAAAATCTATGAATGTTAGCTTAGTTTCTTCTTTTGTAGTATTTTTTTTCTTTATTTTGTCTAAAGTTTTTATACAAAATCCATAGAATCTATAATAAATAAATTAGAATATTTTTTCTTTTTCTTTAAAGTCGTAATTCTAATTAGTTTAATAGCATTTTCTTTTAAAATCTTTAATTTTTTGTTTAATTTTCTCTTGTAAATTTTCTTTTATATAGATAAAAACAAAAACATAAAATTCTTGTTATTAGTTTCATTATTTTCTTTATTATTAAGCTCTTTAATATACCTTTTTTAAAAAAAAATTTAGCTTAACATTTCTCTTAGTAGAAGTTAATCATGTTAATGTAATTTTAGGATATTTCGTAATATGCATGTTTGGTATAATTAATTTAAAATCACGTTTCGAATATTTTAGGTTATCTTGTTAGCAATTCATATTTATTTTGAATTTAGTCACTCTTAGCAAGTTTTTTGTTCTCTTTTTTGAATCATGCCATGTGGATATGCTCCATGTATCATTTAACTATAAATTGCATGCCGTAAGATTTAAGATTTTCTTTTCTTATTTGTTTTATTTTGGCGTTCTATATACATATGCTATATATTCTCTTTATTTGTATTTGATTTTAGATATTTTTTCTTCACCTATATTTTTTGTATTTGCATGTATTTGAGAAATCTAATTAAGAACCAATGATGATTAGTAGAGGTCAACTCCACAGTTTGGTGAACGGGGTACTTAACACCTTCCTTGATTTGGACCTTAGCCCTAGAACCCTTATTTTCTCTGGTTAATGTTTTAAAGATCAGTAGCCTATTTTTGTTTTTCTTTGTTTTTCTTAAAAATCAAATAACGACTCTATTTTCAACAAAAATAGATTTTTAAATTTTGATTTTAAAGGTATTAAAATATTTTCTAAATATTTTTTGAAATCTCTTATTTTTGAACAACAAAAATCCCAAATCCCAGCACTACAAGCGTAGTGAAGGTCCTTCAAATCAAGAAAATGTTGGTCTTTCCAAGAAATGGAGGTTTACTCACGGTACCTAAATGATTTGATCATTGATAACCTCGTTCAAGGTATAAAAATTAAATATTCTCTTCATAATGTTTGTGGTAATATAGAATTTCTTTCTCAAATTAAACTAAAATATTTTGAAGAAATCAAAATTGATAATTTTTAGATCTTGACTATGCAAGAAGAACTAAACCAATTTAAAAGAAATAAAATTTAGACTTTAGGCCCAATATATAATAATCACTCCATCATTGGAACAAAATGGGTTTTTAAAAATAAAATGAATGAAAATGGAGTAGTTCTTAGAATCAAAACTCGATTGGTAGCTCAAGGTTAAAATCAAGAAGAATACATTAATTTTGATAAAATTTTTGCACATGTAGTTAAGCTTGAAGCCATTAAGATGCTGCTTATTTTTGCTTACTTTAAAATTTTTAAACCTTATCAAATCGATGTCAAAAGTGTCTTTCTAAATGATTTTATTGCTGAGGAATATCTATAAAACAACCTCTTGATTTTAAAATTTTAAATTTTTCAAATCATATTTACAAACTTATCAATGTTCTTTATGGTTTGAAACAAGTACTAAGAGCTTGGCATGAAAGTCTAAGCAAATTCTTGATTGTAAATGAATTTTTTTTTGGATAATTAATTGTAAATGAATTTTCAAGAGGTAAAATTGAAATAACTCTTTTTATCAAGTCTAATGAAAAAGATATGCTAGTTGTACAAATCTATATTGATGATATTATTTGTGGATCAACTAATGAGAATATATCTACAAGGACTTTGCTAAGTATATGCAGAGTGAATTTGAAATGAGCATGATAAGTGAGCTCAACTACTTCTTTAAACTTTAAATTAAACAAACTCATAAAGGAATTTTTATCAATCTATCTATGTACACTAAGAACTTGTTGAAGAGATTTAACATGATGAATGCCAAACGAATGGAAACTTCAAAGTGCCCTTCAGCAAAACTGGACAAAGATAAAAATGGTAATGCATTAGAAGAAAAGCGATATCAAAGTATAATTGGTTCTTTACATTACTTAACTACTAGTAGACTAGATATTGTGTTTAGTGTATGCATGTGTACTAAATTTCAAGTCAATCTTAAAGAATCACACACGACTACTGTTAAGCGCATCTTTAAATACCTCTTAGGTACACAAAACTTAGGATATGCGAACTTTACCGAATGTAAATTTGATAGGAAGAGTACTAATGGAACTTGCCAATTCCTAGGCACTCTCTCATATCTTGGTCTAGTAAGAAACAAAACTTATCAGCCTTATCTACAACTGAGGCTAAGTACATTGCAGCTAGTAGTTGCTGTGCACGAATTCTTTGGATGAAACAATAACTAGAAGATCATAATGTATACCAACAACGCTAGTGCAATTAATATATCTAAGAATTCTATACAACACTCAAGAACAAAACACATAGAAATCAAACATCATTTTATTAAAGATCGTGTACATAAAGTAAACATTGAACTTAAATTTGTAGGCACTGACCACCAACTAGCTGATATTTTCACTAACCCTCTTAGTGAGGAAAGATTTTTCTATAGAAGAAGAGAATTTAGTATGTTGTGTACTCCAAATTAATGATCAAATGCTATTTTAATTACACATTTTTGATGCATTTTACTCTATATTTATGCTGCATGAAAGGTGTCGATACAATGATAAAAAGTGTAGACACTACAGTGAAAAATGTTGACCCATCGCTATATAGTATTGACACAAATGCGAAAAGTGTTGACACCCCTGTTAGGGTTGGTATACTGAAAATCATATTTTTATTATTTAATTTTATTTTTGAATAAAATTAATTTTTCTTTTTATGAGAATCTTTATGAGCAATGTATGTGTATCATTTCTTTGTTATACATGGATGTCTAATATTCTGTACAGTATTTAATCTAGTGTGTAGAGTACGGCTTGCACACAAAAGATCAGATTTTAGGTTCATGCAGAATATAAGTTTTATGATCACAATTTAGATAGAAATGGGCATACCAACGGTACGACTGTGGTACAGAATTTTAGTAGGCTTATCTTGGTTACGGGTAACAGATAATAACGTCGTCTATTATTCTGACTCTCTGTACCAGTACACTTTGTGTGTATTGAACGGGACATTTGAGGTAATTAATTTAGTACTGACTATATAAATTAATTTACACCTCAAGGTTATCATAAAGAGTGTTTATCCTCTTAATTCTGAAATAATTATTGATTTGCATATATTTAATATTCGTTATTTTAATTCATTGGAGGGTGCGATCTTATATTGGTCTATATTCCCGGTGAGTTGAATAGCGGTATTATTTATATAAAAAATATTAATTATTGACGGAATCCACGTTTCTAAAAATTAGAATTGACGATACCCTATTAAGGATGCTCATAAATTTTCATCGGGCCAAACCCTGCAGGTGGATTTAATTATCTGACGGTCAAATAAGTTATGCGGAATGGTTTAAGAAATATCAAGATACCAATTAAATTAAATTGTCAGTAATTAAATTTAATTGGCGGGTATCAAAAATCTTAACGTGGGGAGAAATGGTAAGCATTTAATAACATGAGCTCAATGCAAGAAGATCTTGAGATTATGGGTCAGAGTGCAATTATAATTTTTTAGTGGTGTGAACTGTAATTCAGTATTATATAGAAATTGCAGAAACCGCTGCTGGTTTTCTATAATTGCAGATACCGCTATGCGTCTTTCTTTAATTACAGAAATCGCTTGTAAGTGTTTGTGTTCTACTGAAAGACTTACTCATAATTACTCCATATGTCCCTACTATTACCCTATATATACGCGGGTAGGCTGAACCAGTTTGAGATTGATACATCATGTATCAGATAGTTCATATATCATTATCATTGAGATATTATTTTTTTCTTTCAAAGACTTAAATATATCAGGGTTCTGTAGGTACAAATTCACAGAGGATCGTAACCTACACTACGTTCGAGGATCGCATAAGGAAATACAGTAGAATATCTTACTGGAGTTTCAACTCGGAATCAAGTCGTAGTTGAAAATTAGATCGACAAAATGTATTCTTCTAAATTAACTTTGGTTGCACGGGTTTATTTTGATCGTTCTCCGTTAAAATTTTTATTCGGAGTCTATTTCGACGTTTTTCCGTCTAGTTAATTTTTTACCGAAAATCGTTTTACAAAAATAATGATCTTGGCAGTTTTGCCTCCAATAAATTGGTATCAGAGTTGTTTTGTTTTTTGTTTACGATTTATCGAGACCGGGTAAATTTAAAACTGTGCTAACTTTATTTTGCAGGCGTTCTAATCCCGATTTTATGATCATAATTTATTTTCATATTTAATTGAATGCGTGAATTATGATTTAATTAATTTTTTAATCAAAAGGGCTGACCGTGATAGATTAATTATTTTTAGATCGAATGTGAGCCTACAGGACATAGGTTTCGATGTAAATATTTGATGTTCTTTAAGTTTTTTTTCTTTGTTGTCACGCACCAAATTCCGAGTCATGTGAAACACCCATAAGCTACCAACCCGAGAATACACTTTCAAAATATGCATACATGCATTGTATATATAAACGCCAAATAACATACATTACAAGGCTCTAACGCCGAGAAACATGCATTAAACATACATGATATAGACATAAACAAAAAGGAAAACTACAGCTCTTCCACCTCTCCAGCACCTCCGGATCAACCTGCGTGATCGGTACTTAAAGAAAAGCAAATTCCACACCGTGAGCCAAGGTTCAGCAGAAATTAGACAGGTATGCAGTATAAACGAAACATGCTAGGAAATCGAAGTGCAGGTTTAGACTCTCTTTCAAGCCTTAAAAACAGTTTTTACATGCAAACAGGAAAGCGAGAATGCAAACCATGCTTTTGACTCACTCACAAGAGCCTAAAAATAGTTGGACAAGGGTTTTTAGATCGCGATTCACATGACTCTTAAAACAGTTTAAAAATTGGTCTATCTATCCCATAATGCAATACATGCAATCTATGATACATACAACCGGCCCTCACACGCCGCAACCACAGATCTAACAACCGGCTCTCATACGCCGCAACCACAGTCCTAATACTGAGACAAAGATCTATACATACACATACATTCCCAAGATAAAATCGTATACTATGGGATAAAATCATAGACCAAATAACGGGTTAAAATCGCCAACCAAATCATAGGGTAAAACCGCATACTTTACCGTAAGCCACGGGATGGAACCGCCGACTACGGATTATACCACGGGATAACACTGCATACCACGGGATAACACCACATATGACATGATAAAACTGAAATTAACGGGATAACACCGAACATTGCTATGCATAACCTAATCAGGATTTAAATGCATAAACATACCACATGTACCACACGCATGTTCTCCACAGATCCATCACATCCATGCCTAATAAGACTCTGAGTTCAAAGCATACAATCACGTTATGCATGACGATACCAAGCTATGTAATCAACTTACATATTCCATGCATAATAAATTACAGTTATAAATGCATAAAGCCAGCTATAAGCACACATAGCCATATAATCTCAAAACATGACATCACCTGCCACAAAATTCGACATCCACTCACAGGGACAACCGGCAACCCACACAGCCAAGCCTAACAAGAAGGCTACACTAAACCCTTCAAACCACGAGGTCACACGAACACCACCCTTATTCCTCAAAGAGACCACGGGCCTAAACACGCCCCACGACCAACGATGCACAAACACCGCGCACATAATCGTGCCGCAACAACCCGCCTCTAACCATGCATGCCACCCCCGAGGACGACACCTACACAACACCCAGGATTACAACGCGATACTCGAACCCACCGCACAACCTACCGAACCCCAAAAAAATCCATAGGTATTTGAACCAACTAATTTCCATAAATTAATCAATTGAATACCATATGACGCCAATCAAAAACCAAAACCCAACCACAGAACCATCATCACACACCCTAGCACTTCAATCGACTTGACCCAACCCCCAGTCGACTGAACAACACACTGGAAACCACGAAAAACGCCAATAGCCACGGTTCAGTCAAATGACCCTCGAGGTTCAGTCGATCGAACCCCGAAAACATGATCCAGTCGACTGAACCTATGAGTTCAGTCGACCAAAGTTGTGATGCCCCGTCCTCCGGGCAAGTCGGGACATACATAAGTATAGGTAATGAGAGATTATTCTAGCCATTCATTCATATTTAAATATTATAAATATTACATCATTAAGAGTTTGAAATTGATTAAAAGTACATAACGATTACAATTTCATCAGAAAATTTAACAAAAATTACAATACGCCCGTGAAAACTGAACAAAATGAACAAAAGGTAAAAACCTAATTCTTTAGCTAACATTGTCGGGGTCCGCTGGCTCCTATCACCCACGCTATTCTTCAATTTCGTCTTCTTCTTCGGGGGCGACTTTCTCAAAGAATTCATCACACTCACATGTGGCACGAATGCCATGAGCCAAAGCCCATAAACAAATTTCCTAAACCGTCTAACAAACTCACAACAAAATATCCTATAATACATATCGTATAATACCCAGTACAATTTAAAGCCTAAGAGACAGACAATTTAACATTTTCAACAGGGTAAGCATATATAAAAACAATTGTGCAAGTGCGTGATGCAGATGCCCAACGCGACTTGAATCCAGAAATAAAAACAGGAGTTCCACTTTAAGACTTATTTCTATTACTTTTATGGACTTATTATCATTATTGCCACCTCAGAGACTTATTGTCATCGCCGTGATGGGATTTCACGTTATTGCCACCTCAGGGACTTATTGTCAATGCCGTGATAGGATTTTATATTATTGTCACCTCAGGGACTTATTGTCAATGCCGTGATAGAATTTTATATTATTGTCACCTCAGGGACTTATTGTCAATGCCGGATGAGATTTCATGTTATTGCCGCCTCACAGACTTATTGTCAATGCCGTGATGGTACTTTATATGGTTACCCACATTAAAAACTAGGATGCTCGTTTAGTATCAACCCAAGATCTAAATTAAAGCTAGTGACAAATCCATGGTGCCTAAATCTCCTTTTTATAATAAAAACCTCCAATTTTATTTCCAAACATGGCAACCAGGGACGCCCTAGACCCACAACCACTGAACAATGATTCCCAACCCAATTTGAAAGGTATGAAGGACTTTGATAACCCAAGATGCAATGTAAGAATGCCCATGAATGTGCAATATGCCTCTTATGTACAACTAATCATTATATAGTGTATAAACATGACAAGTCACATGGTACAACTTGCTAAAGCATTAAGTGCAAACCTGTGAAGCATAACCCTAATTTCAGCAACATGGACTTGAACCATTGGTATGAGTTCATCTTAACAAAAGTATCATTTCATACTCTAATTACTTGCAAAGTTCATATATGGTTCACACACTCAAGCTTCATAAGTAACACATCATTCAAACACTTAGCCAATTTTAGGTACAAGTTTAATTGCTAGTTTTAAAGTTGCGATAGTGTTTTGAAGCACTTAGACATTGATTTAATTTATGATATTTTAACACCAATTAGACAAAAATATTTTCTATAATTTTTATATTTATCACTAAGACTAGGTCCCAAGTCATGGGGGTCATTTATTTTACTTAAGTAGAAACGGTTCAGCAATTTACAGAGAAATACACAGGAATTGAGCTTCTGTTGTCCACTGTTTTGGGGTATCAATTCAAGGGCTATGGCTCTGATATTTGGTGGAAATTTAGTATACAATGTCCCCTACAAGTTTCAAATTTTGTGTTAGGGCAAGTTATTTGAAAAAAGTTTGAGAATTTATCCAATTTATAAAAAGGGTTCAGTCAGCCTAAAAAGGGTCTGCATAGTGTGTTTTTAACAGAGAAGGTTTAAAACTTTTGAGGTATCATCTGAATGTATTTTGGGCTGATTTTTTTTTATTGACTAGTTTAATATGTTAGTTACAAAATTCATGTTTACCACTTTTGTATTTGGCTTCAAAAGAGTTAGGTTTTGGTACTCACACAAATGTGTGACAGAGAAATTTGTCAGTCACTGAACATCAACAGTGACATAGGGAAGTGTTTTGACTCATCGAAACTTCTTATTTTTCGCTCATTTTGGGTGGACAGAAAGATAAATGTGTCCTATACAACTTTTATGTTTTGATCGAAGCACGATTCTCACTTTAACTTAGGATTTTTTGGTTTGCAACTCAGAGTGATCAAGATCTGACACTCTTTGGCAAAAATAAGACATCTGGAGTTCTACCCAACGAAATCACTTCAAACCAATTTTGTATGAAAGATAACTCAAAACTATAGATTTGGACACAAAAATCACTTAAACAACATTTTTCCACATTTATTTATGATGATTTAAAGTTGGTGGCAGAAAGTAAATAAGTCTAGAAAATCAGGCCACTTAGGGTTTTGCTTGCTTAGCTTATGTTATGTACATTTTTGAAATGTTTTCTTTGCATGCATGTTATAAGCTCACATAAAACAAAAGTCCAGAACATGTTTAGGGCATAAAACTCAAAGATACACATGCAAATACACACAGAACTTACTTATACATAAACAGTCCATAAATCACTCCTACGACACCTTTTTGACTCATTTTTTGTTTTATTTTGTTAGGGTTTGTTATAGAGATTGATTGAGGGGTATCTTGGGAGAGGATATAGGTTGAAGGGAGTTGCCTACCTTAGAAAGAGTAGGTGATGGTGGTTGAAGAGTTAGGACTTAGCTTTGTGGATCCTCCTTGCTCCTTATTGGATTCCTCTTCTTCTTTTCCTTGCTTCTTCTTCTTTCTTCTTCCCACACTTAGAGAACTTTTGGAGTTAGATTTTCTGGTCACTCACCCTCTCTCAAGCTCAATAAAAATGAAGGAAAGAAGTGGGAGACAGGGTTTTTTTTATAGAATTTTAAAAGGGTGGATTTAATGATGATTGTGTAAGAAAATTTAAATTTTTCTTAATTATGATTGGTTGCATGGGAGGCTAGCTCTTATTAAGAAATTGTGTAAGAGATATTTTCAGATTTTTGCAAAGGGAAAGTCTGCTAGGGCTGTTTGGGGAAGCTTAAAAGTCAATTTTTTATTATTTTAGGGTTTAGATTGTATTTTGGTACCATTCTGTGCAAAAAAATGCATAAAATATTAATTTTGTATATCTTTTTGATATTTTAACTTACTAAAATCTATTATATTAATCAATTCAGTCTTTTCATGATTTATCATAATTTTTATAGCAATTAATTAAATAGGTGTAAATTTTTAGGCTACATTAAGTTAGTTTGACTAGAATTAGCTTTTTGACTTATTTATTGTATAGAGATTTTAAATAATTATTTGTTCACTTTTGTTGACCTATATTATTATATTATTACGTATATTACCTGTATAAAAGTCTTATGTTATAATAATACTTAATTTATATAATTTTTTCTTATTTTTAAGCTTAAAAAGGTATAAAAAAAAGTCATTTTTTGGGCACAAACTCCAATGTGGCCGGCCACTAAGGGCATTTTTGTCATTGTTTGATGTTATTTTGTCTTTTATTACTTAATTGTATTTAAATATCTGATTTAGGGTGTCCATGTGTCAAATTTTAAATGTTGAATTTTTAATACTTTTTGCTGTATTGGGGTAAAATTGTCATTTTATCCTAATTATGAGAATTTTTTTATCTAATATTTAATGTTTTTTACTTAATTTAGGATGTTATGAGTTTTCTCTGAGTATTAGGGTTTTGCCTCTAAGCATTTGATCTCTTTAGAATTTTTGGATCGAATTAGGATTTTCGGACTCAGTTAGAGTTTTCAATCTTTCAGTGACCTAAGATCTTATTGGTTTACCGTCGCTAATGTTAAGGTTTGGGTTGGATTGCTACACT
>JAOTRH010446207.1:0-31608 GCA_034768845.1 Heliamphora exappendiculata
TGTTTTCATCCTTCAAACCAGGTGTTGCAACAAATGCAAATAATCAACCATAGTTAAGGAAAAATAGTAACCAAAAACATTGTTCCCTCACAAAATGTACCATCGTGGAAAAAGAATAATAATAATCATATGTACCGACTCCATCACAAAAAAACAGAGGTAACAACTATAGACTCTTGTCCATTACCCTAGATCCCAACCGTTCAAGACTCGCTAGGTAATAACAAGTTCTATACGGAGCACCACGACAGAAATGCTGACTTTACGGGCGACAACCCGAGGGATAAAAGCACCCAACCGGCCTTCTTTACGGGAATTACCCCGAAAGATAACAAAGTTACCTACTCTGCGCACGATTTTAGACTTTTACCGAGGGCAACTCGTGCCCAATACCCGTCATCCTGGTACATCTAGATAATCTTCTAAAAATCAAACTATAGCTCAACTACGAAAACCATTCCACAAAATACATTATACATGTATTTAGATCCATCCATCAACATGGAGATCAAACAAAAATATTTCAAAATATTTATTTCCATTTTCAAAAAAACGTTTCAAAACCTGATACTCAACCCTCAAAGCGAGCTCCAAACCTCCAAAACATAAAATGTTGAGATTTCAATCAAAATCATCGTTTTCCAACAAAAATCACCATTTTCAAAACAACCTTTGATAGCCATACGTCCACATGTCATAAGCTGTACTAAACCAAGAAAAGCAAAAAATATGCTTTTTACCCGAAAAATAAGGTTTAAAAATAAATATGACATTTGATGCATTTTCTACCGATGGCAAAACATACAATTACATATAACACTCTAATACAACAGTAAGGTCTAGAATCCTAACTCGGCGAGTCGAAACTCAAAGCCTCAAAATTTGAACCACGTCGAAACAGGAATCTGATCAGTCGAACACGAAGCTAGCAGCGTAAATAGCAGGGATCCACAAGCTGATTGTCAAAAACTAGACTCAAGAAACTCAAATATGTAGAGAGAAGGCAGAGAAAAAGAAGAAACAAGCTTTTCCCAAATGTTCCAGCCCACTAGAATACTTACAGGCTCGGCAAAAAGGTAGTTTAGTAAACTGAAGAGGCCACTTTAGTCGACTGAAGCTCCTCGAAAAGCGCACCACCACCCAATTCAGTCGATCGAACCCTTCGGTTCAATCGGCCGAACTCAAGAAAAATAGTTCAGTCGACTGGACCAAGCCCTCCAGTCGACCGAACGTAAGAGTCACAACCTACTGTTCTTCAGTTCAGTCGACCGAACATATCAGTTCAGTCGACCGAACTGCTTGGTCAAGCCTACTGTTTTGGTCTCGGTTTTTCAGTTCTAAGGTTCTCTTATTATATACTGTACATGTTTTACTATTTATGGCATATCCAAGAAAAATGTCTTCATTTAATTTTGAATCAAACTTGCCTAAATCATCTTTATCATTTAAGATAAAACATTTGCAAGCAAAAACATGAAAGTAGGAAATGTTAAGTTTTCTTGCATTCCATAGCTCATAAGGAGTTTTATTTAAATGAGGCCTAATGTAAACTCAGTTCATTACATAACAGGCAATATTGACTCATTCGGCCCAAAAGTACTTAGGTAATTTATATTCATTTAATATAGTTCGAACCATTTCTTGTAAAAATCGATTCTTCCTCTCTACAACCCCATTTTGTTGAGAAGTTCGAGGAGCCGAAAAGTTATGAGAAATACCACTTTGATCACAAAAATTTTTAACATCTTTATTTGTAAATTCTCCTCATCTATAACTACGAATGTGCAAAATGTAATAGCCCTTTTCATTTTGAATTTTTTTACAAAGTTTGGCAAAAAAATGACATACTTCATCTTTAGATGCAAGAAATAATACCTAAGTGAATCTTGAAAAGTCATCAACTATGACAAATGCATAAGCTTTTCCACCAGTACTTTGAACTTAAGTAGGACCGAATAAATCAAGATGAAGTATTTGTAGTGGTCTACTTATAAAAAATTCTTGTTTCTTTTTTAAACTAGTTTTGGCTTGCTTACCAAATTGACAAGCATTGCAAACTTTGTCTTTAACAAATTTGGTGTTAGGCAAACCTTTGACCAAGTTTTTCTTGATAAATTTGGATAGAAGATCCATGCTAACGTGACCTAGCCTCATATGCCATACCAACTTGTTTCATTTATAGTTGAAAAACATTTGACATTTTGGGAATCCAAGTTTTCAAACTCAATTGTATAAACATTTTCAAAACTATTTGCAACAAATAAAACTTTGTGTTTTTTAGTATTTTTCACAATACAAGTGTCATGCATAAAAGTTACACTAAATCCTTTATCAAATAATTGACTTATACTTAGAAGATTATGTTTTAGGCCATCAACAAGAAGTACGTTATCAATGAAGAGGGAAGGCTTCTTGCCAACCTTACCTACACCAATGATTTTGCTTTTTTGTTATCTCTAAAAGTTACATAGCCACCCTCCTTAGGTGTTAAACTTGAGAATTTGAATTTGTCGCCCGTCATATGTCTTGAGCATCCACTATCCGTGAACCATTTTTTTTTTTTTTTGAGGAGGAGGATATCAAGCACACCTACAAGACAATTTAAGTGATTTTCTTTAGTACTCAAATCTTTTTTGGTCCTATAGGATTAGTGACCTTAACTCTTCAAATAATTTTTGAGACACTATTATTTCTTTGTAATGGGCAATCAAATTTAATATGTCCATTTTTCTTGCATAGAAAATAAGTTACATGTTCATAAAAATTTGAAGATGAGCTTGATTAAGTTTTGAATTCTTTCACAAAATAGCTCTTAAAGTCTTTAGCCTTTTTAACGCTTACAACACTGTTAAAACCAATTCCTTTCTTGTTTAAGAAGATCCTTTGAGCTCCCACAAGCTTTTTAAAAAAAAAATTTCCATTTGTGAATTTTTAAATAATTTTAGAGTAATTTTTCACTTTCTTTTCCAAATCACAGTAGCCATTTTTCTCAAGAGATTTTTCCTTCAAATTCTTAAGTTCTTTTCTCAAAAATTTATTTTCTTTTTCTAACTAAAAAAACTCATTTTTCAAAATTTTGGTTAATTTATCAAATTCAACTCTTAAAATAAATTTTTCTATTTTCAAAAAATCAACTTGCAAATCATGATCTTTTTTAAAAGTTAAAAAAGATTCTTTTAATTCATTTAAAACTTTAGATAAGTTTTATTTTTCAAACTCAACATTTGTATTTGAAACTTTCAAATTCTCAAGTTTTCTAGAAATATTTTCTTTTTTCTTTTTCTAAGTTATGTTTTTCTTTTTCAATTTTAAAAAACATTGATGTAAGCTATATGGTTCATTTTTAAGTTTCTCATAGGTTTGTATGGAATCGTCACAACTACTAGACTCATTACAAGAATTATAATCAAGTGCATTAGAATTGGGGCGAGAATTTACCTCCTCATTCACGTTAGTCATCAAGCAAAGGTTGACTACTTCATCATTACTAGAGTTTTCACTTGACTCGTTTGAGTCCGAGTCATCCCATGTAGTAGCTTTCGTAGTTTTCTTTTTCCTCTTGGAGTCCATTTTGAGTAAAAGGCACAACGGTTTTATGTGTCCGATTTTCTTACAATTGTAGCAAGTAATAGGTTCTTTCTTGTACTCCTTTTTGCTTGAGTTACCTTTGTCAAATCTTATGCCACGAAACTTTATTGTAAACTTTTTATCTCCCTTAAAGAATTTTCTTATCCTTATGGAAATGAGAGTTATGTCATCATTGTCAAGTTCTTTGTCTTCCACATCACTAAAACTATCCTTGGAGATTTTGAGGGCAATGGACTTCTTGTCTTTATTTTGCTCGTTAGCTTGTTCATTGATTTTGACCTCACATGTAAAGAGAGAACCAATTAGCTCATCCAATGTCATCACTCTAAGATTTTTTGCCTCCGCAATGACTGTTGCCTTAGCTTCTCATATAAGCGACAAAATTTTGAGTATCTTTTCTTAACAAGTCATAAGATGGGTAAGTTTTTCCAAGAGTATTAAGAGAGTTTATAATATGAGTGAATATAGTATACATGCTTCAAACAGTTTCATTTTCAATCATCTTAAATCCTTCATACTCACTAGTCAATCTAGCAGTTCTAGAATTTTTAACATCTTGAGTTCTTTCATAAGTAATTTCTATTTTTTTTTAAATTTTTTTTGCACTTTTACAAATAATGATATGGTTATATTCATCTACATCAAGAGCACAATATAAAGCATTCATAGCACTTGAATTTATTTGAAGTAATTTCATATCATTATTATTCATATCTTCATCAAGTTTAGGAACCTCTTTACCTTCAACTACTTTAGTGGAAATGAAATTTCCTTGGGCAATTACTCTCCAAGCTCTCTAATCCATTGTTTGAATAAAAATTCTCATTCTTTGTTTCCAAAAAGTGTAATTAACTCCACAAAATATTGAAGGTCTTGTAGAGGATTGACCCTCGCTAAAAGGGGATACACCAAGATTAGTAATAGATTTTTTCACAAAAAAATTTTAGGTAAAAATATGACCTAAGCTCTTATACTAATTGTGAGTGTGCTGTAATCCCAAGAGGGGGTTGAATTTTGTATTTAAATATTTTTTACATAATATTCCAATTAAGAGATATTAATCAAATTTTATTCACAATGTAAAGATAAACAATAAACAATTATGAAAGTAAAGAGTTTAAGAAAAAAAGAAAACAAAACCAAGATTTTTACAAGGTTCGGCGCTACGGCCTACGTTCTACGTCCTTACCTCAAGTGTGCCGTTTGAGGATTCCAATACTCCCTCTTTAAGGGGGAGAAGTCTCTCACCTTTACTAGACGGAGAAACATTTACACCAAGAGCACTCTAGCTCTTTAACCCAAGTGAATCCTCTCACTTAAATAAGGCTAAACCCTAGCCTCAATTACAACAAGAAAAAAGTAGAAAGCGTACAAATGAAAGCTCCTTCAATGAGCAAATGAGTACAAAATATAGCACACTAGTTCACTCTAAAAAATATATCAATTAAAGCTCAATGAGAATTCTAGGGCTTTCTCTCAAAAATATGAACAAAAGAATGAAAGATTTTTGGAGCACAAATTGAAAGCACAAGAGATAATAGAATGCAAGGCTTGTTGATGCTTTTGACAGTACTCAAATGCTATATTTATAGGATAAAAATCTGAGCTAGCCGTTGGGCTAAATATGAAAATTTTAAACTAATCGTTGCAGCCAAAATTTGAATTTTCGTCAACTCAGTCAACTGGCCTGGGAGGTTCGGTCCACTAAACTGTCTTTCCATTGAACAAAAATTTTGGCAGAACAATTTTAGTCGACTGACTGTCCTGCCTCAGTCGACTAACCTTTTATAAAACAAATTTTTCATTTTAAAAACATTTTTAAGCACTTCAAAGTTTATCGTTGTTATGTAAAATATTTTTCATGAAATTTTAAGAAACTTATGGTCCATCTAAGTTCTTCCTATGAGCTTCAAACAATATGCTTATGAGATTGAACTTACATAGTTCCTAATCTCAATACATTTAAAAATTAATAACTTTTCTCTTCACTTGCTTCAGAACTTGTAGCAAAGATGGTTCATTTTGCATGCTTCATGGCTTCCAAGTTTCATCCATAATTGAGCTTTATCATAAATTTTTTGTACACAAACTCAATTGCATAATTAGATACCTTAATTTGTTATCATAAAAATAGATGTTGAAACCTTGTTAGGCCAACACCCGATACTTGACACAAGAGCAAACTAAACGAACTCCACACTAGAAAATCCAAAGAGTAGACTTTATCGGCCATTGAATACTTAAGCCACCACAATTGACACTCGTTGTAAAATAATAACCACGTCATCTAGTTTCATAACATGGCTGGTTTATTCAGGTCACCACGACGTTAGGTTAGGTCAGCCAAATTAGGCTCTCTCCGACTTTCCTTCTAAAGAGTTAGTGGTACCCTTCCACAGTGTCAACCCAAAGTCTGGGATAATAATTCTAGGAAGTTCAAAAAGACACTCCTAAACTACCAAAGTATGGCACCATTACATTCACGTACGTTATGTTCTCATACGTTACACTTCCATATGCAACATATTTTAGGAGCACGATTCAAGGCATAACATGACTCAAGATAGACATGGTCCAACTGTACCAATCATGACCCAAATGCGTAACCGAAATTGGTAAAAAATGCACTCAAAATGATCATGACAATGAAGAAGGTACAACTTGTTGTGATACCTAAAGGTACAACCCTAATGCATTCTTGCAAAAATCATACTATGCATGATTTTATTCTTATAACACCATATAACGTAAGTTACAATACCCATATTAACCATGATTGCATACCCATAAATCATACAGCATAAGTGACAATAAATTAACACACTTAGGTTATAACAATTTCAGCTTTAGTCCCAATTCCAGATTCATTAACAGTTACAAGGAAATTCATTTGGACTATCAAGTTAACTTCAAGCATTCTGATTTTTGGACACAAACTAGATTATGAAGCCAACTAACTTTTTCATGAAGAGCACCTTGTCATAGACCAATAAAAATGGGATTTTAACTCACACAAAAAGAAGGGTTGAATCTGTTCATGGACAAATTCTGTTATTTCCAAATTTACTATCAATTAAGAGAAAATTCGTTTGAGGTATCAAATTAACTTTATTTTTTCTGAATTTTGGACACAAGTTAGATCACGAGATCCTCTAAATTATTCATGGAGAACAATTTGTATTAGCACAATAAAATTAAGTATTTTAACTCTCACAAGATAGAGGGCTGAATTTGAGCAGATTCTGTTATACTAGATTAATCATCAATCAAAAGAAAATTTGTTTGGGGTACCAAGTCAACTCTAAATGTTCTAAGTTTTGGACATAAGTTATATAGAAAATCCTCCAGCTTTTTCACGAAGAGCACATTTTCATATACTCAACAAAAACAAGTGTTTTGATATTTATAAGAAAATGGACTAAATTTG
This sequence comes from Heliamphora exappendiculata, assembly GCA_034768845.1. Taxonomy (NCBI): domain Eukaryota; kingdom Viridiplantae; phylum Streptophyta; class Magnoliopsida; order Ericales; family Sarraceniaceae; genus Heliamphora; species Heliamphora exappendiculata. The sequence continues at coordinate 7,016 of JAOTRH010446207.1, forward strand.
TCGAGAGAGACAAATTCTGTCCATCAACTTTAAAATAGATTTGGCATATCAAAAGTGTTCATAATTCATCAAATTTGGCGGAAAAAATAGAAAATTTTGTTAGGAACAACTTTCATGAGGAACCATTTTAGTTTAGGTCTCTATATTGGAGTTTTGGTCGCTGCAACATAGCATGGCAGAAAATTGCACGATTTTGAAAAATATTAAATATATCAAAATGTACCCATATGAATTCCTCCAAATAAATTCTATTTGAAATTTATCCTAAATATATAATTCGGTATATAAAATTTGACACAATGGAATTTTTCTAAAATTTATTTAAAGTGTTTAAAGTTGGGTCCAACAGTTCGAAAAATTTGGAACTGAACTTAAGGTTGATTAACATAGTCTTTATACATTTTTGGCATGGATTTAAAATTAGACGCCAAGACCCTGAGCCGCTGGACCCCAGGGACCCCAACCCCCAAGACTCTAGGACCCCTGAATGCCCGGGACCTCATAGTCACAAACCTAGGGACCCTTGGACCGCCGAAACACCTAACCTCCGGTACCTTGAACCCCCAAAATCCCGGGACCCTAGGACCTCAAAATTCCTAGGGATCTCAAACCCCCCAAGACCCTAGACCATCGGGGCTTTGTAGTCCCAGACCCCAAGACCCTCAGACCCACGGACCCCAATACCCCATAACCCTGGAACCCCAAACCCTCAAAACCCCATAGCCCCAGACTTCAGGACTCCCGAACCCCTAAACTCTCGGGACCCCAAGAACTCGAGCCCCAGATCGCCAGTAAATATTTGAGGTTAGGACTGTCGAGCGTGATGGATAGCTGAGTGCATACAAAAATGGGTAGGGCTATCAATTTGAAGTTTATATACAAAAGTAAATAAGTAATTTTACATTTAGTCCCATGGGACTTGTTATCCATGGATTATCTATCTCATTCCCCCATTGAACTAATTATCCTCCATTCTATGGGATTAAAAGTCATTCAGGATAATTAGTCCAACCATTATGTAAGTAAACGAATATAGGATTAAGAAATTTCTTGAACTAATAGTCTAAATTATTTTTGCCAAAATAGTAGAACGGTATCTATAATCCTATTTGATATTTCATAGTATTTTAGAAAATATATGGGGGTGTATGTATATTGTTATCGTTAACATTACAATTGTTGTAGAGGCCGACGAGCGATACGAAACCTTGAAGAACAACTGTTGTATTTTTAATGAACTCAGCTCTTGAATATATTTTTATTATCGAATTCATTTCATTGTATAGAGCCCGTCAAATTTATCGTCCATACAAAAAATAAAAGTTGAACCAATATCTATAGCCCGGTGATGGAAAAATATTTGTTTTACTATTTTTCTTTAAATTTACATTTACCAGTCATTTATAACTTTTTTCCCCTTAAAATTATATGCATTTACCGTTCATTTATTTATAGGTAAATGTAATCTAATTGCATAACTACAGATATCGAATTAATTTTATCTTTTATATAAATAACAAACTTAACGAACTCTACACAATAAATAAAGCTGATCCTAAAAATATATTAAAAAATTAAACCAATTAAAAACATTGTCTCTCAGGAGCACCCGTTAGTCCACCAGCATGAGTAGGAAAGACGGCTGTGGACCTGTGGTACAAGGTCTTTCTTGATATAGATTTGTTATTTAACTTATTTTGATTAGTATGGATATGATTTTTTTTTTTTAAGTGAATGTTATGACTAAATCTTGTGAAATCTTAATCCTTTATGTAATTTATGTGATTGATTATTCCATCTAGTTGTTTATTTGCTTATTTTATTTATTTTATTTTAATAAATTTTAATAAATTTTTTTATCATTTAATTAATTTATTATACGTTTTGATTCCTCTTATGGAGATGTGCTGAAAAAATAAATTTTTCTGTCAAAATATAAAAATATTCAGAAAAACAAAAACAAGTCAAAAAAAGTCAAATTTTATGTTGTTGATTTTTATTTTTAGTGTATTTTTTTTAATTTAGTCAAATTATTATACTTTTGACTCGTTGTATTATGACGATTTGAAAAAATAAAGAATTTTATTAAAAAGATTAAAAAAAATTTTAAAATAACATAACTTTTGAGATTTACTTTATAACTTGTGTTTGTGACAGATTTTTTGTAAGTTACTTCTTTTGTTTTTTCTTTTTTTTTTATTTTTTTAGTTTAAATTTATATTTTTCTCAGTTTCTCGTAAAAGGAAAAATCTTAAAGGTATGTCTATTTGTATTAAAGTTCAAGAAATCTCATTAAAGATGAAAAAAAGTAATTTAAAGACTTTATAAAGTGATTTTTTTGTTTTATTTATATTTTTTAATTTTTTGACCAAATTTTTTACTTTTAAAACTGTTTACGACGAGAGAATCTTGTAAATATAATCGTTTCTCTATCGCTAAAGATGAAAAAAGTAATTTAAAAAAGGGATTTCAAAAGAGGCTAAAGTGAGACATTCTTTCCAACACGTAAATGGTTGGGAGACATCACGTTCTCATCAATAAAACTTTGACGATGCATCACATAAGGAATTTAAATTATAAGCCAGTTAGCCAAACAAGGCACAAAAAGGAAATGTATTTACGCAAGCTGCACCTACACTTTCGTATTTATTAAAAGAAAAATGTTCAAAACCTTATAATTGAGCCAAGCAAGGGTGTTTTGCATTGCTCAAATTAATAAGTTATAGAGTATTATTTGTAACAAAAGTTATAAGTGTTTTTAGTAATATTGTAGTTTGTAATTGAAATTTTAAAAAAATAATTAAAAGTTGTGGTAAAAATTGTGGATATATGAAAAAATATATAATTTATAGTTAAAATTAGTAATAAACAGTTAAAAATTATTAATAATAATTTTGTCCGACACTCCCAAAAAGTAATATATTTGCAATGTCTAAAAGTCATGTCTTCTCTAATGGATTGGAGAGGTTCAATTGCCTATTTTGATCCAAAATTGACTCATTTTGATCACGCTAGCTATTTATATTATTGTTTTCATAGTGTAAATTATTTATACAAAAAATTAAATTAATTAAATATCTGTAAGTATTTGAACAAATTAATCACATTTTTATTAAAAATGAATGGTGTATGTATTTTACAGTTTATTTTTTTAACACAAATATAATTTGTTGAGATATTTATCAATAACCAATCAATTTGATGTTTTACATAGATATTGTATAAATTGAAAATAATAAAATAAATGAAGAAACTGGACCTTACAAAATTTTGTCCTTACTAAATTTAAATAGTTTTCATGTTACACTTTTTTTATTCATGTTATAACTAGAAGAAGGTAAATGAATAAATAAATGTTGACAACAGTTGAAAAACAAATAATAAGTCATATTTTCATTTAAAACTTATTCATTTGTCTTTAGGCAACTTTTTAATATTCTTTTTGTAAAAAAAAAAATTTTTGACTTTTCTATTTCTCTTAACTAGAAGAATCTTAAAAAATAGACCTATTTTTTTTATTAAAAAAATCTACTAGAAAGGAAAAAAGTAAAAAAAAATGCTTTTAAAACTTCACACATATGACAACCACCATAATTCCTTACCATTTTGTTTTTTATAATAAATAAATTTTGTAATACAAAAACTAATTACAAAATCAATTACAAAAAGAGTATGGATCGATATGGTTTTTTACATGTGAAATTCCACCACTAAATATTGTAAAATCCTAACTATTCATCTAATTTTTAATTTCTGTAATTGATTTTTATATTCTGCTGTTAGAGAATATTACTAAAAAAATAAAAGATAAAATATACTAACTTTCTTGAGATATGTAATTAATACATAAATACCATTGTGTCTCAAGAAGTTACGATCTCTTCCTTAAATTTTCTATCTATTACATTAATTAATGGTTAGTTGAGATTAGCGTTAACGACTTAAAATACTAATATTGATTTTATCCGTATTAAATCCTTTAGTTTTTCTTTGTATAACATAAATATACTAATATTAATCAATCTACATAATGATTCAAAAAGAAAACTGAAATGATTTTTTAAATTATTAAAATGTTTGTGCATTAACTACAAGCTTAAAAACAAAATCACCTTGTATTATCCAAAAATAAAAGAAAGGAGAAAGGGGGTGTAAGCTAAAAGGTAGAATTATTGAATTTGTGGAGATATTGCATGAATGGTCCAATCTTGATCTGGTAAGGGAAGAGATAATCAAAGCTTGAAAATCCATGAATGGTTGGGAGTAAGGACAAAGGCATGAAAGTGAGATTGATTGATTTGAAGTTAGGCTATGGTGGGCTCCAGCTCATGGCATGCCAATTTTGAAGATCTATACTGATGGATGACCTTCACTTTTTTTTTCTTTTCTGTTTTTTTGGATGTTTATGACTTGTAACCAATAAAAAGATGGCATGTATCACATTCTTACCTATTCTGTTGAACTGAGCTTGGATTGAAAAGGAATGCTCTTAGCATTCCACTTAAAAAATTATTTATTAAAACACCGAGGTGTTTGGTAAAGTTTTTAGTCTTTTTTTTTATTTTTTTGTTATTATTTTTAATTATAAATTATTATTTATTTTAAACACTTACAAGTTTTGCTATAATTTTTAATTATTTTTTTTATTTCAATTACAAGTTACAATTTTTATCAAGTACTCATAATTTCTACAATAACCTATAATCTATAAATTACTAATAGTAGTATTCCCAAACACCCCCACTATATTTTAGCAATAAAAATAAGGCTACTTTTTAGGTAGAGTTTGATTTCTCTATGAACTTTTGGCAGCTTTTATAAAGTTAATTTTTTATTAAATTATGTGTCTTGTATTCTATTGGATTCGTATTTATTATATTATTTAGTCTATATATAATTAAATTAGGATGAGAATAGGAGAATACTAAAAATTCTTTATATATAAAGTTTATAATAATATAAGCTTATGTATTTTTAAAGTTTCCACGTATGTGTCTATAAATATAATACAAATAAAGTCCAAGGGTTAAAGAAAATAGATGAAAAAATTGTGTGAGAACAATTTGAGAGGTTAGTTAGTAGAAAATAATGAACGGTTATACTTTTTCATATTCGATATAGTAAAATATTTGCTTTCTCGTTCGTAGACGTAGGCCAATGTGAGCTGAACCACGTACATCCTCGGTGTTGATTATTTTTTCGATATTTGTACATAAATTTTTGCTTCTATTTGCAATTAAAGTTTTGTGTTCAAATCTCAACAAATAGTATCAGGGTTGACAGTTGAAAATTCGAAGCCATGTAGATAATTGAAGCAAGGTATAATTTTTTATTTCAAATCGTATTATCAAGAATTATTTATATTGGTACAAAAAAAATAAAAAATAAAAAACAAAAACTAAAAAATCTGGTGCACCATTGATGTAGCTGGTGCACCAAACTTAATACATCTTTTTGTGAAGCTGCAGTTTGTTGGGCTAATTCACCTCTACACGAAAAATCGAGTTGAGATAAAGTTTGGTTTTCTGTGAGAACGGATGTACTGTGTTTGCTGAAGCCATTTACGGTTGTTTAGTTTTTGCCTATCAAGAATATTTGGAAGGATCAAAAATTTGTATCCGTAGTATTTGATATTGTTAAAATTAATAATTAATAAATTTTAACTTATAATAAAAATTATAAATATTTGATAAAAATTATAATTTATAACTGAAATAAAAAAAATAATTATAAATTATAAAAAATATTATAAATATTTAGTAAAATTTTAAACTTATAACTAAATTTAATAATAAAAAACTAAAAATCACTAGTAATAACTTTGTCAAACACCCCCATTAATTGCCTTTATCGGTTAACGTACGAAAAGAAATTGAGAACAACGTGGATTTGGTTTCAGCATATTGATATTGTGAAATCTTGCATTGATGGGCATTTATCTGGTATAGCAACTAATTTTTAAAATTGACGTTTAAACTATTTTTGCAATATCGGTTCGTAAATATAGCAAACTAATTTAAGAAAAATTTGTATTCTAAGATTTTTCAGCACTGTGATTTCATAAATATAGCAAACTAATTTAAGAAAAATTTGTATTTTAAGATTTTTCAGCACTGTGATTTCATATGTACGATTAGATTTTTTAGTTTATGCACTGTTTAATTGGATAGGACAAATCGACATAAATTAGAATTGATTGAATGTGATCAAAAATAGTCAGAAATGATCGGGTATAATCAGAACTAATTTGAGCCATGTGGGACAAGGTTTACACATATCTGGTATTTCGACATGTTCAGATTGGAGAGCAGATATAAGTTTAAGATATTAACGAATCGGTTGTTTTTTAAAAAAATAACTATATGCACTTAGATGACAGAGGAAGCGAACTTTATGGAATATTTAAACGAGTTCAATAAGATACTAACATAATTGGATTCTATCGACACAAAGATCGAAGACGAGACTAAAGAAATTCTCTTGTTGGTTTTTTTACCTTCATCATACGAGTATCTAAGGATTACACTGATGTTTGAAAAAATATTCTTAGTTTAAATGAGGTTGTTGTTACTCTCATATCTCATGAGATGTCGAAGAAGATGGAGAGTGATAGATCACTAGGAGAGGGGACGATGGTTGTATCAAGTAATGAAAAAGTCAGAGACATGGCGATAATGAGACAAGAGGGGTCTAAGAAGAAAGGTCATTCCAAGTCGAGAGCTTACAAAGTGACGTGTTACTATTATGACAAGGAAGGTCATCTGAAAAAAAATTATTCAAAGTACAAGGCGAACAAGGGAAAAGAACAATCATCAGAGACTGCGTTATAGAGGGCTCTAATTATGAAGATTTAGATGTGCTCACAGTTACTCAGTGTTAGATCTAGGCAACCCAAGTGGGGGTGAATTAGATCTTTAAAAAATAAATAGTAATTTAAATTTTTTTTTCAGAAATCTTTTAATAATGCAAAAAGGCAAGATAAACAAATATGAAATTAATGCAAGTATTAAAAGATGAGGGATAGAGAGATAGAACCAAACACTAGAGATTTATAGTAGTTCGGCTTTATCCTAACCTACATCCACTCCTCAAGATCTCCCTTGAGTATTTTCACTATTCAGAATACTTCACGAGCGTATTAAAAGTCTTTACAATCTTCAAGACTTCGCTTGAATGATTTGAATGTTTATGAGCACATTCACAAGTCTATTGCAGTTTCAAGAAGATCATATGAAAACAAGCGCATGTTTTCTTCTAATCTCTCTTGAACTCTTCTTTGATGAGATTCACTCACTCACTCAAAGAATAAATGGTGACTCACCCTTGATTATAGTAAATGAAGAGTATCAATGATCAACTCTCACTCTCTTTACAAAAATAATTTATAATAAATGAAAAAGTAAAGAGAAATGAGGAACAAGAACTGGAGTTACAGCAATAAATATGAGCTTGATGATTCTGAGATTGATTTGAGCAATGGAACAGTAAATGCAAGTCTCCAACCTTCTTAAATGATGAGAAGCAACTCCTTATATAAGTTCTTGTGGTATCATGATCGTTGGAGGTAGGTGGGAGCAATAAATGCTAAAAGTTCAGCCGTTGAGATCTGTCGCGATTTGAATTTCCGTCGCAGGTGTCGACACAAATACCTTTGGTGTTAACACAAAGTATCTAGGGCAGGATTCTTCAAGTGGTTGGGTCGACACGAATTTTTTGAGGGGTCGACACAATTTCAGCATTCTACCTTCCAACATTTTGGTGTCGACACATTTGAATCTGGTGTCGACTCGTTTGAAAACTTCAGCATCCGGAGGAACAACTTTGTGTCGACTCAACTTGCCTTTGGTGTCGACGCGAATTTCTACAAGAAGCCTCGGTTCTTTTGTGTCGACACATTTGGTCTCTAGGGTCGACACCAACATTCTGCAGGCAGGCTCGGGACTTTTCTGTCGACACATGTGCTTTGGGGTCGACACCAAAATATGCAGGAGCTCTCGGTTATTTTGTGTCGACACAATTTTCATTTGTGTCGACCCAAACTTTCAGATACCAAAAGTGAGGATCACTTTTGTATCGACACAAAATTGATTTGTGTCAACTCAAATTGAGTCCTAAGAGTTTCGGCTCTCTTGTGTTGACACAAAACTTGTTTGTGTCAACACTAAAACTTTGATACCTGAAGATCAGCTTGTAAAACAGTTAGGGTGTCAAACCATTTGATCAAGGAGCGTTGACACACTTGATAAGTTTTAAGTATACTTTACCTTAAAAGTATTTGACTTGATTTTTAATTAAGATCAACACGAAATATTCTTATTTAATAATGCTTAAGTGTTTGAACCTTTTTGAGATATAAGTTATTTCTTTTTTGCTAAGGTGTCAACTTAATTGTTCAAGATGTGTTAACACTTTTATTTTGAAAATATAAAATATTATCTATTTAAATCTATTTATTCTTAAAAAATAAATTGTGAAAATTATCAAAATCAAATTAAAAAACCCTTGGGCTAACAATCTCCCATTTTTTGATTATTACAACCATATTAACATTTTCTAGAAAGCATTTGAAAATATTTTTCAACAAAAGTTCTCCCCTTATCGATATGCCTTAAACAACATAAAAAAGTTAATAGCTAGGCATTCATTTTTCATGATAACACACAATTTGAATATGATTTTCAATAAATGATCAAGAAACATAAAAATATGTGTAAAGTGAAAAATACTTATCAAAGCATATATATATATAACTATTCATATCCAACATATTTAATAAACAAATATCTGATCCAATCACAAATATGAATAAACACATAACCATTCATTTATCCAATCAATGGTTTTAAAGCAACCATTCAATCACAACCAACAAAAGATAAATGGTACGTGTTACATCTTCACCTTCATATCAGAAAAAAAAAACTTAAAATAAAGTTTGGTGGAACTTCTTCTTCTACTTCACTCTCTCTCTCTCTCTCCTTTACTTTCTTTTCTCTCCCCTTTTCTCTTTCTCCCCTTTTGGTATCTTCAAAAAATAGCTAGGGATTATCCATGAAGTGCTTAAAATCCTTCTTGGCTTTGGTTTTGTCCTTTCTTCGGAGGCCCGTTCTTTGGAGGCGTGAGCATGTTCATCTTTGGCTTTAGCCTTAGCCAGGGCTTCATACTTGGCAGCAATTGCAAGGTCGGCTTCCCATTTGAGTCGTGCCGCTTTTTCTTCCTTGATCTCCTTGGGCTTAAATTGATTTGCCAATGCCTCTTTTAGCCATTTCATGTCACGCCCCAAAACCCAGAGCCACGTGAAAATTCACCAAACATCTATTTTATATGAAAATATAGGTTTTCATACATTAAAATTCGCCTGTTAAAACCAATAGAAAACCCAATAAAAGATATTTCTCATAAACAGAAATACATACAGGTTTAACTTGCGTACAATATATCATCTTATGACGTACAAAACCTGCCTTCAGGAATAGGCAAACCAAAAAGAAAAATTATAACAGTCTTCTGCCACCGCGGGCACCTCCAAGCTACTCCTCATCCACATCATCACCTGAAAATGATTTTACAGAAAATTTTCACTCGTGAGCCGAAGCCCAATAGAAAACTGATAATAAGCTGTAAAGCAAGAATATGCAATCATATGGTGGGAGCAAACTCAACCACAAAATCAAAACAGGTTTTTCATCCAAAACCCTCAAGTTTTCCCATCAGACCACCCAAGTCTCCTAAAATGGTTTTGTTAACATAAAACCCTATTTTCATCCTTAAAATCATGTAATGCAAATATTGCAAATAACCAACCGCAGTTAAGAAAAAACAGTAATCAAAATAGCATTCCCTCGCGAAATGTACCATAGAAGAAAAGAAGAGTAAGATCCTATGTACCAACTCTATCACCAGGGGACAGAGGTAGCAACTATAGACTCCTGCCCGTTACTTAGTTCCAGCATCTCTCAAGATCTGCTAGGTAATAAAAAGTTCTATACGGAGCACCATAACGAATCACTTAGTTTACGGGCGACCACCCGAGGGCATTAAGCACCCTACCGTCTCAGTTTATGGGGACTAATTCGAAGGCCCTGAGTACCTACGCTGCGCACGTTTCTGGACTTACACCGAGGGCAACTCATGCCAAATACACGTCATCCAGATACATCTAGATAATCTTTTAAAAATATTTTTCAAATCAGTACATTATACATATACATAGATCCATCCATCACCAGGAGATCAAAACAAAACCTTTTCAAAATGTTTTCCCCAAAAGAAGTTATACAACGCATGTATAAGCAAGAGATCCAATCCATGAAGCCATGAAGATCAAACCAAAGCATGTAAAAACATATTTTCATGCAAACGTTTTAGAAAGTGAGACTCAACCCCAAGGGTTAGCTCTAAACCTCCAATAAGCACATTTTCCAACTCCCACAAAACTCCTCATTTTCAAGCCTCCTTTCCTTTGAAAACCATGAGCAAAAATCACATTCTAGGACCCCACGGGCTCATAGAACTCACCCCGAACTCAAAACTTTTCCTCTCACACAAAGGAAGAAAAGGGTCAACACCAAAAGAAATGGTGTCGACCCAAAAATCGGAGGTGTCGACACAAACAGAAAATGTGTCAACACAAACAACAGAGGTGTCGACACAAAAAGCGAAGGTGTCGACACAAACAACAACAGAATACTGAACACCAACAGGAGAAAAAATGTGTCAACATAAAGGGAAGTTGTGTCGTCACTAGCAACAAAATATGTCGACACAAATAGAAAATGTGTCGATACAAAAGAACCAAAAGTTCAACGTTGGCTACTGGAGCATGCTCAGCATCACATAAGGAAAATGTGTCGACACTAACCAAGAAAGGTGTCGACACAAAAGCCAAAAATTCCCAAATTTCAGAAAAAGCTTCAGGCGATGGTGAAAATCAAACCTAAGCTATTGAGACAACTTCTCAACTCCAAATTAAACCAACCAAACACTCCCTTAACAACCCATGGTCACACAAAAACCCAAAACAACGAAGATATGCCAAAAGGAAAGCCTCAAACCCCTTTTTCTCCAACCGAAACGCCGAAGATAGGTTTTAAAACCAAAAACCATATCTATCAAACATAAATCATTTTTTCATGCGTTTAACACGGTAGAAATGCACAAGATTACATATATAACCCTTATACAGCAGTAGAATCTGAAATCCTACCTCGTTGGATCAAAAACCCAGCGCCTCAATCTAAAACTTGACACCTCGATCTACGTGCAAATTCGAATTTCGTCAGAATCGATTTTCGTCTGGATGGATGCGTAGACCACATTGCCAACAGCAAGGATCCGCTGATGGATCGTTGAAAATCAAAACCTAGGCCCCCGAGAAGTTAGAGAGAAGAAATAGAAAAAAAAAAGAGAAAACTTAGGAGTTAAATTTTGAAAATATTTAACTCCATATATTTATAGGCCTCCAAAATATCTTCTTTTTTTTTAATTTTTAAAATTTGCACAGAAACTCCCTACAACCCCAAGAAGCAACCCTGCTTGCTCAGATTAATCAAAACAAGTATTGAATCACATATATGCATGTCAAAGAAAAAACGCTAAAGTGTGACTAAAAACACGTAATATGCATATAAATCAAAATGAAATGGTACAGGATCTCACAACTCTCCCCCTTAAGGAATTTTGCCCCCAAAATTCACTACAAGGTCACGAAGCGAACAACTTCGGGTATCTCTTACGAACCCCTGACTCAAGCTCCCAAGTCGCTTCCTCAACTCCGTGATGAAGCCACTGAACTTTGACATAGGCAATCGTTCTCCCTCGCAACACCTGTTTCTTTGTATCCAGAATTCTCACCAAGCGTTCCTCATGCGTTACATCCTCATCAACACACAACTCAATCCAATCTAACACATGAGACTGATCCGACTCGTACCTCCGAAGCATAAAAACGTGAAAGACGTTGTGCACAGATGCTAACTGAGGCGTCAAAGCCAGACGGTATGCTACCTCCCCAATCCTTTCCAGGATCTCAAATGGTCCAATAAAACGTGGTGATAGCTTCACGCTACGACCAAATCTCATCAACTCTCTACGAGGTGAGACCTTCAAAAATACATGATCTCCCATAGCAAACTCTAACAGTCTCCTCCTCCGATCAGCATAACTCTTTTGACGGCTCTAAGCTGCCACCAGTCGCTGACAAATCACTATAATCACCTCCGTCATTTCCCACACTAGATCGGGTCCCAAAATAGCGGTCTCTCCCACCTCTGTCCAACACACAGGCGATCTACACGGCCTACCATACAGAGCCTCATACGATGCCATCCCAATACTGGACTGATAACTGTTGTTGTAAGTAATCTCTGCCAAAGATAAATGATCCTCCCAAGAACCCCAAAAATTAAGCACACAGGCTCTCAGCATATCCTCCAGAATCTGAATGGTCCTCTCAGACTGACCGTCGATCTGAGGATGAAAAGCTGTACTAAAAGTCCAGCTCATCCCCAAAGCCACCTGAAGACTCTGCCAAAAGCGTGATGTAAAGCACAGATCTCGATCAGAAACAATAGTCACCGGCGCTCAGTGTAGTCGGACTATCTCCTGAATGTACAATCTGCTCAATCTATCCACTGAGTCTCTCACTCGAATGGGAAGAAAATGTGCTGACTTCGTCAGCCTATCCACTACAACCCAAACAGCATCATGTCCCCTCGGCGAGTGTGGAAGTCCCGATACAAAATCCATAGTGACATTCTCCTATTTCCACTCAGATATAGGCAACGACTGCAACAATCCTACTGGTCTTTGGTGTTCCACCTTCACTTGCTGACAAGTAAAGCAACGAGAAACGAATCGGATCACATCCCTCTTCATTCCCGTCCACCACAACTAACGGCGTAAATCGTGATACATCTTCATGCCTCCTGGATGCACTACAAGACGTGAGTGATACAACTCATGTAGCACCTCAGCACGGCACGACTCCGGCACAAGCAATCGCCCTAACAACCTCATACTCATATCTGGGCTCACCACCCATCCTGCTGTATCTGTCCCACTGGCAATGCAATCCCGTATCATCTGAGCCTCCTGACCGGTCTTCTGAGATTCCAACACATGTGCAACTAAGGTGGGCTGTGAAGCAACTGCATACAAGGTCGCTCCTCCCACTGCCTCCCCGAGATGCAGAACAAACTCCCCAACATCTGCAAGCATACTCCATTCTCATATAGCCACATAAGCTAATGAGCCATAAGACCTCCTACTGAGTGCATCAGCTACGACATTTTCCTTACCCGGATGGTACTGCAAATCAAAGTCGTAGTCTTCCAACAGCTCCATCCATCTTCGCTGGCAAAGATTCAAGTCCTTTTGTGAAAACAAGTACTTTAGGCTCTTGTGATCAGAGAAGACCTCGAAACGCCCACCATAGAGATAGTGACGCCATCTCTTCAAGGCAAAGACCACAGCTCCCAACTCTAGATCATGTGTCGGGTAGTTCCTCTCGTGTGTCTTCAACTGTCAGGATCCATAAGCTACAACCTTGCCCTCCTACATCAGAACGCAACCCAAACCCTCATGTGAAGCATTGCAGTACACTGTGTAACCCAAACCTCGCTCAGGAATAATTAGCATTGGCGCACTGGTCAATCTCCTCTTCAGCTCCTGGAAAGCTGACTCGCATGACTAACTCCATGCAAACATGACTCCCTTTCGCGTCAAATGCGTCATCGGTGCTGCAAGCCTGGAGAAGTCCTTCACAAACTGCCGATAATAACCTGCCAAACTGAGAAAATTGCGTACCTCAAAAACATTCTTCGATCGCTGCCAGTCCGTCACTGCATCATTCTTCATCGAATCCACTGATACCCCATCCTTCGACACCACGTGTCCAAGGAATCTCACCTCCGTCGTCCAAAACTCGCACTTCTCGAACTTCGCATACAAGCGATGTTCTCTTAGAAGCTGTAGGACAACATGCAAATGCTCCTCATGCATCTCCCTCATTGGTGAATAAACCAGAATGTCTTTCACGAACACGACCACAAAACTGTCCAGATAAGGGTGGAAGATACAGTTCATCAGACCCATAAATGTAGCAGGGGCGTTCGTCAAACCAAATGGAATAACCAGAAACTCATAATGACCATAGCGAGTCCGAAAAGCGGTCTTCGCTATGTCCTCATCCTTAATCCTCAGCTAATGATACCAAAACCTCAAGTCAATCTTTGAAAAGCAATGGGACCCTCTCAACTGATCAAACAAGTCGTCAATCCTCAGCATCGGATACTTGTTCTTCACCGTCACCTGGTTTAACTTTCTGTAGTCTATACACAACCGCAACGAACCATCCTTCTTCTTTGCAAAGAGCACTAGAGCTTCCCACGGCGATGTACTCGACTGTACAAACCCCTTATCTAGCAACTCCTGGAACTGCACTTTGAGTTTTTGCAACTCCGCCGGTGCAAAATGGTACAATGGAATAGAGATAGGAGCAGCTCCCGGAACAAGATCAATGGAGAACTCCACATCTCGGCTCAGTGGCAACTCAAACAGATCGTCATGAAAGACATCTGGGTAGTCACACACTATAGGAGGTAACACTCCTCGAACCCCAATCGGCTCATCCAACTTGAGCACAGAAAAGAGAAAACCCAGATCTCCTCGAACCCGAGCAACACCTGGCATAGACATCAGGCCCTTATCCCAATCACCCACAAAATAAAAACAATCACCCTCTGGTGTACAGATCGACACTCTCCGCCGCTCACAATCTATAAAGGCATGGTAGGTAGTCAGCCAGTCCATCCCTAGCATGACATCAAACGTGGTCATGTCTAGAATGATAAAATCAAACTCTAAACAACGACCAGCAACTTCCAGTATGCAGGATCTGCACACAAGACTCAGCTTCACACTCCCACTAACTGGGGTCTCCACACACAAGGTACTACCCAACCAGTCTATTTCCAACCCCAAAGCAGATACAAATGCAGTTGATATAAATAAATGTGATGCTCCGGTGTCGATGAGAACATTGGCCCATGATCTAAAGACCAGAAGAGTACCTCTGATCATGACAAGAGTAATTGCAGCATCAAACGCCACAGGTGCTTTGGAAGCACTACGATCAGCAAGAACATAAGCCCTGGCATGCAGTAGTCTGGTCTGCCCACCATAACTCTGAGTCGATGGCTGCCTCACCAACTGCGCTGAAGCACCTCCCTCCGCAAACCTAGATGTCTACGCCCTAGGCTGCTGCAGAGCCTGTCGCCTCTGTACAGATGAAGAAACTGGTGTTCCTGTAGCACCCTGGGCATTTCCCTCTCTGGGACAGAGTATGCGGATATGCCCGAGCTGACCACACCCAAAATAGATAGGTGGCTCTCTCGCCTGTGATGAGACGGGCGCTGAACTCTGAGCCTGGCCCTTCTGCGGGATCACGCCCCAAAACTCGGGGTCACGCAAAAATCTACCAAACATCAACCAAACATCCATTTTATATAAAAATATAAGTTTTCATACATTAAAATCCGCCTGTTGAAACCAATAGAAAACCCAACAAAAGATATTTCTCATAAACATAAATACATACAGGTTTAACATGCGTACAATATATCGCCTTATGGCGTACAAAACCTGCCTTCAGGAACAGACAAACCAAAAAGGAGAACTATAACAGTCTTTCGCCACCGCAGGCACCTCCAAGCTACTCCTCATCCACATCATCACCTGAAAATAATTTTACAAAAAATTTCCACCCATGAGCCGAAGCCCAATAGAAAACAGATAATAAGCTGTAAAGCAGGAATATGCAATTATATGGTGGAAGCAAACTCAACCACAAAACTAAAACAAGTTTTCCATCCAAAACCCTCAAGTTTTCCCATCAGACCACACAAGTCTCCTAAAATGGTTCTATTAACATAAAATCCTATTTTCATCCTTAAAACCATGTGATGCAAATGTTGCAAATAACTAACCATAGTTAAGGAAAAACAGTAATCAAAACATCGTTTTCTCGCAAAACGTACCATCGCAGAAAAGAAGAGTAAGATCCTATGTACCGACTCTATTACCAAGGGACAGAGGTAGCAACTATAGACTCATGCCTATTACCTAGTTCTAGCATCTCTCAGGACCTACTTGGTAATAACAAGTTCTATACGGAGTACCATAACGAATCACTTAGTTTACGGGCGACCACCCGAGGGCACTAAGCACCCTGCCGTCTCAGTTTACGGGGACTAACCCGAAGGCCCTGAGTACCTACGCTGCGCAGGTTTTCAGACTTACACCGAGGGCAACTCGTGTCAAATACACGTCATCCCGGTACATTTAGATAATCTTCCAAAAATATTTCTCAAATCAGTACATTATATATGTACATAGATCCATCATCACCAGGAGATCAAAACAAAACGTTTTTCAAAATATTTTTCCCCAAAAGTAGTTATACAACGCATGTATAAGCAAGAGATCCAATTCATGAAGCTATGGAGATCAAACCAAAGCATGTACAATATATTTTCATGCAAACGCTTTAGAAAGTGAGACTCAACCCCAAGGGTTAGCTCCAAACCACCAATAAACA
This sequence comes from Heliamphora exappendiculata, assembly GCA_034768845.1. Classification (NCBI taxonomy): domain Eukaryota; kingdom Viridiplantae; phylum Streptophyta; class Magnoliopsida; order Ericales; family Sarraceniaceae; genus Heliamphora; species Heliamphora exappendiculata. The sequence continues at coordinate 23,613 of JAOTRH010446207.1, forward strand.
GGTTTTCCAACTCCCACAAAACTCCTCATTTTCAAGTATCCTTTCCTTTGAAAACCACGGGCAAAAATCACATTCTAGGACCCCACGGGCTCATAGAACTCACCCCGAACTCAAAACTTTTCTTCTCATAGAAAGGAAGAAAATGGTCAACACCAAAAGAAATGGTGTCGACACAAAAAGTGGAGGTGTCGACACAAACAGAAAATGTGTCAACACAAACAGCAGAGGTGTCGACACAAAATTGGAGGTGTCGACACAAACAGCAACAGAATACTCAACACCAACAGGAGAAAAAATGTGTCGACATAAAGGGAAGTTGTGTCGACACCAGCAACAAAATATGTCGACAAAAATAGAAAATGTGTCGACACAAAAGAACCGAGAGTTCAACGTTAGCTACTGGAGCGTGCTCAGCATCACAGAAGGGAAATGTGTCGACACTAACCAAGAAATGTGTAGACACAAAAGCCAAAAATTTCCAAATTTCAGAAAAAGCTTCAGGCAATGAAGAAAATCAAACCTAAGCTATTGAGACAACTTCTCAACTCTAAATTAAACCAACCAAACACTCCCTTAACAACCCACGGTCACATAAAAACCCAAAACAATGAAAATATGCCAAAAGGAAAGCCTCAAACCCCTTTTTCTCCAACCGAAACGCCGAAGATAGATTTTAAAACCAAAAACCAGGTCTATCAAACATAAATTACTTTTTCATGCATTTAACACGGTAGAAATGCACAAGATTACATATATAACCCTTATACAACAGTAGAATCTGAAATCCTACCTCGTTGGATCAAAACCCCAGCACCTCGATCCAAAACCTAATGCCTCGATCTACGTGAAAATTCAAACTTCGTCGGAATCGATTTCTGTTTGGATGGATGCGTAGACCACATCGCCAACAGCAAGGATCCGCTGATGGATCGTTGAAAACTTAGGAGTTAAGTTTTAAAAATATCTTTTGAAAATTCTAACTCCAAATATTTATATACCTCCAAAATATCTTTATTTTTTAAAAAATTTTAAAATTCGCATAGAAACTCCCTACACCCCCGAGAAACAACCCCGCATGCTTAGATTAACCAAAACAAGCATCGAATCACATATATGCACGTTAAAGTGAAAACGCTAAAGCGTGACTAAAAACACATAATATGCATATAAATCAAAAAAAATGGTACAGGGTCTCACATTTCAAGTGCTCTTCTACTTTCTGTGAATTGGCTTGAACATTCATGACCACTCCTTCATCATACTCTTTGCGAACTTGTCGAAAGATGGCATTGTTCGCGTTGACAATGGAGACGATGCTATCGTCCATTGTGTGATACAAAGACCGTCTAGCATCCGTGGCTCTTTCAATTTCTTTTCTTAATGAGCGATTTGATTTTTCAACAGATTTGACTTTTTCAGACATGGAGGAGATAATGTGATTCAAGTCGAAAAAGTCTTGGTTGACTTTTGCTTGGAAAAAAGTGACTTTTTTAAATAGGGAGTTGATTAAAGACACGACCTCATATAGGTCAACTTAAACAGAAGCAGAGGAGGAGGATGCATGAGTAGCAAAAGGAATAGATGTAGAGGTAGGAGGAGGAGGAACTGAATGTGAGAGACCAACATGTGTGGAAAGAGGAGTGTGTGAAGGACCAGGAGTATCAACGGGTGGAGAATCATGGTCAATGGGAATGGAGGAATTGTCTTGAGATGCAGGGGGAGGAGTTCTAGGAGAGGCAGGGGTACCTCGACGTGTCGTAGTCCAGATACCATCTACATATGCAATCTGCATATATTTCCGGGAAGAACTACCGTACAGGTCGTGTTTAGAAAAGGTAGCAGCCTTTTCCTCAGATAAATCAATGCCAAAATGAGTGAAAATTTTTGTTAAAAACATGGCATGAGAAAGGGAAGAATTTGATTTTTCATGAGAGTGAAACACGCTTGAGATAAAAAGATAACCAACGTCAAAGGGTTTCTTCTCTAGAATGCACCACATAATGAATACATGCATGTAGGTGACATCCCCAAATTTGCCCATTTGAGGTAAAAAGATGTGGTTCACCATGTGGTGGAGGATTCTCATTTCAGGTTTTAGAGAGTTGGCTTCCAAGGGTTTTGAGGGGTCAACTTCCTCAACCTCAAAGAACTGTTTAACAGCATCATGGAAAGAAAGACCTTCAAGGTCAATAATTTTTTGTTTACATGATACACACAAATCTCCCTCAGGAATGCTGAGTATTTCATTAAAAGTGCAAGGGGTTAGATGAATGTCAACACCATTAACCCAAGTGGTAATGGAGGTGGAGGGAATCAAGAGAATGTACATGTGGGCATAAAAAAGTTTTACAAGAGTAGGGTAATGTGGGTCACGGGTTTGGAGAAGGCGTTCCCAACCCAAATCGGAAAACCAAGTTCCAAAACTCATTTCAATAGAATTAAAATAACAGAAATCTATTGAACGGCCATGGATTACCTTTCAGTTAACAAAGGATTGGAAGTACACATTCTTGTACTTGATGGAACGGAACATTAGAGCTTGAGTCATTCCAACTGCTGTTGCCGAGTCCGTTGTCGTCGTCAGAGCCATCGTCTTCTTCTTCTTTGATGCTCTAGGGTTTAAAGACCCTTCACCGATCCGTTTTGCCCCTTTTCCCATGATTTTTGGATGCATCTTGATGGATTTGGAGAAAAGATTTGAGGAGATGATGGAGATTGAGATGGGGAGTCGACACGTTTTTCAAAAAGAGATAAACGGCGGGAGACGAATGGTCTAGAAAAAGAGAGGGAAAAGATGTGACGGTTCGGGGACAGACACCTCTTTATATACGCGTTAAGATTTGTGTCGACAAAAATTGCAATTGGTGTCGACACTTTTCTTCAAAAGTGTGGGAATCGAAAACAGGAAATTGTGTCGACACATTTTTCAATTGGTGTCGACACATTCAGCTATTTGGGTCAACCTAGTATATCTTGGTGTCGACACAAATTTATCGAGAGTTAGAGAACCAATTGGTGTCAACACTGAAAAGAATGGGGTCGACACATTTCTTCCCAGTGTCATTTCTATTCAGTCTTGTGTCGGCAATTCACACATTTGTGTCGAAACTTTTTCAAGTTGTGTCAACAAATTTTCATATTCAAGAAAGAATATCAAGCTTATTGAAATGCAATAAAAGACATGGTTTGTATGGCATAAAAATTATCAATTTGGAGCACATAACATACCAAATTCTTTTCTTATATAGCATATTCTTTCTTCATTTAAAAGTTTTGTGAAAATGTTCGCTAACTGGTAATCGGTGCCTATAAATTCAAATTCAAATTCAATGTTTTCTTTTTGCACATGATCTCTTATAAAATGATGTCTAATTTTTATGTGCTTTGTTCTTGAGTGTTGTATAGGATTATTGAATATAATAATTGCACTTGTATTATCACATTTAATAGAGATATGATCTAAATGAAAACTATAGTCCTCTAATTGTTATTTCATCCAAAGAACTTGTGCACAATAACTTCCAGCGGCAATATACCCAGCCTCGGCTGTAAACAAGGCTACTGAGTTTTCTTTCTTGCTAAACTAAGAGATTAGTGAGTGTACTAGGAATTGAAAAGTACCACTTGTGCTTTTTCTATCTACTTTACATCCGGCAAAATCAGCATTCGAATAGCCAAATAATTCAAAGGCTATTCATCTAGGATAAAATAATCCTATATTTTATGTTCCTAGAAGGTATCTAAGAATGCGCTTAACAGCGGTCACATGTGATTTCTTATAATTAGATTGAAATCTAGCACACATACAAACACTAAACATAATATCCGGTCTACTAGCAGTTAAATATAAGAGGGATCCGAACATACCTCTATAACGCTCTTCATTGGAGTTCCCATAGGCTTTGCCTTGAGCATGTCAAATCTCTTCAATATGTCCCTTGTGTATTTGGCTTGATTGATGTAGATTCCTTCTTGAGATTGTTTGATTTGGAGTCCTAGGAAGTAGTTGAACTCACCCATCATGCTCATTTCGAATTTTTCCTGCATACACTTAGTAAAGTCATTGCAAAGAGATTCGTTAGTTGCACCAAAAATTATATCATCTACATAAATTTGTACAACTAGCATGTCACTTCCTTGAGACTTGATAAAAAGGGTAGTATCAATTTTTCCTCTAAAAAACTCATTTTCAATTAAAAATTTGCTAAGTCTTTTATACCAAGCTCTTGGTGCTTACTTAAAACCATAGAGAGCCTTGGTAAGTTTGAAAATATGATTTGAGAAATTTAGATTTTCAAAGCCGGGAGGTTGTTTCACACAAATTTCCTCCGAGATAAAACCTTTTAAAAAGGCACTTTTGACATCCATTTGATAGACTTTGAAATTTTAAAAGCATACAAAGGCAAGCAACATCCTAATGGCTTCAAGCCTATCCACAAGAGCAAAAGTCTCATAAAAATCGATGCATTCTTCTTGATTGTAACCATAGGCTACCAATCGAGCTTTGTTCCTAAGAACTACTCAATTCTCATCTATTTTATTTCTAAAAAACCTATTTTGTACTGATGATGGAGTGTTCCTTAGGTCTTGGGACTAAAATCCAAACTTTGTTTCTTTCAAATTGGTTTAGCTCTTCTTGCATAACCAAGATCCAAAATTCATCATTTTTGGCTTCCTCAAAATTTTTGGTTCAATCTGAGAAAGGAATGCTAAATTACCACAAACATTATATAGAGAGGAACGAGTTTTGATACCTTGAGATGGATCACCAATGATTAGATCTTTTAAGTGACCATGAGCCTACCTCCACTTTTTAGGTAATTTTGAATTTTTTAAAATTTCAGACTCTGCAATCTGCTGGACTGCATTATGCTGAGAATTTGAAATTTTATCTTGATTTGGATCTTCCTTATATTTGATGAAGATATCCTCAATACCTTTTTCTATATCTAAAAGGTTATCTTTACAAAAATTCTTTGACGTACCAAGCTTAGCTTCATCAAAAATAACATGTATAGATTCTTCAACAACTAGGGTCCGTTTGTTGAAAACTCTATACGCTTTCTAGATATAGAATATCCTAAAAAAATATCTTTATCAAATTTTACATCGAACTTGCCCAAAAGTTCTTTGTTGTTGTTTAAAACAAAATATTTGCACCCAAAAGCATGAAAATAACTGATGTTAGATTTTCTTCCATTCCATAGCTCATATGGGATTTTCTTGAGAGATGCTATTATCATAGTTTTGTTTATGATAAAACAAACAGTGTTTACAGTCTCGGCCCAAAAATATCTTGGTAGATTATTTTCACAGAGCATGGTTCTCGCCATTTCTTCCAATGTCCTATTTTTCTTCTCAACAACTCCATTTTGTCAAGGGGTTCTAAGAGCAAAGAAATTATGGTAAATACAATTTCCATCACAAAACTTTTCAAAATTTTTGTTTTTAAATTCTCTACCATGATCACTTCGGATACTTGTGATTTGAAAATATTTTTCATTTTGACCTCTCCGATACAGTTCTGTAAAAGATGCAAAGGTTTCATCCTTATGAGCTAAGAATAGCACCCAAGTGTATCTAGTGAAATCATCAACAATAACAAAGGCGTATCTTTTGCCTCTAAGGCTTATAGTCCTTATTGGACCAAATAAGTCCATGTGCAATAGTTGTAATGGCCCAGAAGTTGAAATCTCATTTTTAGAATGAAAAGAACTTCTAATTTGTTTGCCTTGTTGACATGCATCACACACTTTGTCTTTTTCAAATTTGATTTGGGGTAATCTAATCACTAATTCTTTTTTCAAAAGTTTGGAAATCAAGTTCATGTGTGCATGTCCAAGCCTTCTATGCCATAACCAACTATTATCACTCAAGGCAGCTAAGTACTTGGTGTCATTCTTAGAAAGATCATTTAGAGTAAATGTATAAATATTTTCATGCCTATGACCTTCAAAAATAATTTTATTATTGGTTGAATTTTCAATAACACACTTAGCATGATCAAACACAACTTTATAACCTTTGTCATAAAGTTGGCTTATGCTAAGAAGATTATGTTTCAAACCATCAATAAGCAAAATATTTTCAATAGAAGGGAAAATTTTTTTACCAATGCAGCCAATTCCTATGATTTTTCTTTTGCTATTGTCTCTAAAGGTCATAAATTCACCATCTTTTGGCTTAAGAGATGCAAACATCGATTTGTCGCCTGTCATATATCGTGAGTAAGCGCTATCAAGGTACCACATTCCCTCCTTGAATGAGGATTTGAGATACACCTGTAAGGCGAATCAAGTTTTGATCTTTGGTACCCAAATTTTTTTGGGTCATTTAATGTTAGTTCCTTGAGGTGGTGTTCCTTTAGGAACCCAAACCTTTTGAACAGAAACATTAAGAGATTTTCTGTATGGGCAGTGTGTAACAACATGTCTATGCTTATAACAATGAAAACATGTAGCATTTGAATAATTTGATGATACTTTGACAAAAATATTGCTCAAGAATTTTTGTTTGTTCTTGGATTTATAACCAATTCTAATTTTGTCAAAAACATATTTTTGCTTTCCAAGAAATTTATCCAAATTTGTCTTTCCTTGAATGAACTTATAAACAGTTTTTGTAAGATCCTCAACTCTTTCATTCAAAGTTTGGTTTTCATTTTTCAGATCAGAGACTTGATTTGTCAAAACAGATTTTTCACTTTTTAAAGTCTCTATTTCAGTTGAGGAGGAAAGAATGAATTTTTTTAGAATAGAATTCTTAGCACCTAATTTTCTCAACTCATCATATAAATCATCAAAAAAATTTTGCAATTCTTCTAAGAAAAAAGAGTCAGGAGTTACCTCATCATCTTCTCTGGACATAAGGCATAGGTTGACAACTTCATTTTCTTCCTTTTCATCCTCAGAGCTGCTATCATCGCTTTCGCCCCAAGCTGCTATCATCGCTTTCTTGAAGCCTTTCTTGAATTGCTTCTTGAGCTAAGGGCATTCATCTTTGACGTGTCCAGGTTTCTTGCATTCGTAGCAGATTATTTCATCCTTCTTGTTTTCTATTTTGAATATGCTGGAATCACCTTTAAACTTGTTTGGCTCTCCCTTGTATTTTCCTTCTTGAAAAATTTCCTTCCTCATTGTTTCTTATTTCTAAGAAACTTTTTGAACTTCTTTGTGATGAGAGCCATGTCTTCATTCTCATCACTAGAGGACTCTTCTTAAGATTCTTCATCATGAGTTGAAGACTTGAAGACAATGCCTTTCTGCTTTTTATTGTTTTCCTCATTATCCATCTTGATGTTCATCTCATGGGTCATGAGAGAACCAAGAAGTACTTCTAGGCTGAGCATGTTCAGGTCCTTGGCTTCTTGTATACCTGTGACCTTTACTTCCCAACTTTTAGGCATGCACCTAAGAATTTTTCTTACCATCTCTGCATTAGAATAAATCTTGCCAAGAGATTTTAGTCCATTTATAGTATTAGTGAAGCGAGTTAACATATCAGATATAGTTTCATCATCTTCATTTTAAATAATTCAAAGTTATGCACAAGCAGACTGATTTTTGACTCTTTCACTTGAATGGTACCCTCATGGAAAACTTCGAGTCTATCCCAAATTTTTTTAGCGGTGTCACAAGTCGAGATTCTATTGAACTCGTTTAGGTCAAGTGAGCAGTAAAGTAGATTCTTAGCTTTGACATTTTTTTGTACCTTCCTAATGTCAGTTTCAGTCCATTCTTCTTCAGGTTTGTAGACAATTTTCTTTTCAACAGTTTTGGTAGGTCTTTTAGGTTCATTTATGATAACCCGCCAAGGTCATAGTCTACGGCTTGAATCTATATTTTTATTCTACCCTTCCAATAGTTTTAGTTTGTTCCATTGAACAAAGGGGGTCTGTTGGTCGATTGACCTTCAGATTAGACAGGTCCAAAACTAGTGGTTGCCATATAAAACTCTTAGACTGTTAAGTCAAAAGCAAGAGCCCAAGCTCTGATAC
>JAOTRH010446218.1:0-31602 GCA_034768845.1 Heliamphora exappendiculata
AGAATACTTATTTGGGTTAATTAATTATTGGTTCTATTTAAAGAATTGATATAAGTATTAGATTTTTAAAGGTAGAGTTCTATTTTTAAATTTAAATATTGATTATAACAGATTTAGCCTCATTTATGGATATAGTCCCGTTTCCTAAAATTTTTGCTTGTAAATTTTAAATTTAATAATAATATATAGATTTATGTTTAATAAAAATTAATATTTTTGAAACCTATTAATCAAAACCTATCAAATGAGATCTATACTAAATATAAAATTATAAAAAAAATAATAAAACTTAAAAATTTGATAAACTTCTTATGTTTTTTGAAACTGAGAAATTTCTCACTTTGAAAAAATAAGAAATTTTTTTATTTTTTATTTTTCTCAATTTTAAAATTAATTTTTTATTTTCAAAACTAATTTCTTAATTCAAATTTCTTAATTTTAAAATTATTTTTTTATTTTTAAAACTGAAAAAATTCTCAATGTGAATTTATTAATTTTATAACTAATTTCTTATTTTCAAAACCGAAAAATTTCTCAATTTTAAAATTAAATTTCTTAATTTAAAGGGAGAAATTTCTCAATGGTTATAGTTATCTACTTATAAAAGAGTAATAATTATTTTTATTTACTTAAAAAATAACCAAACATGGTGAAAAATTAAAGAATTAATGTAAACTATTTCAATAGAATTATGGGCATATTAAATAGATAAAAGTATAATAGGACATGCATTTGAAAAAGAAAATATAACAATGATTCTTTATAATTTTTAGAATATTAATGACCTTAAATACAAGGACAAATAAAATAAAAAAATCCACCTTACCCACTTTTTTTTTTCTTAACATCAATAAGTGCAATTTTTTCTAACATATGTAAGTGTGCAGGCAAGAGGGGTGTGATGAGGGTGCAACCACCTGTTCCCCTCCCAATACTTTCATAATAATTTATTGCTTGCACCCATCCATTTCTTTGCAGCTTCTGTTGCTGAGTAATTATTTAGGCTATGTTTGGGATAGTTTTTTTTTTGTAATTTTTTTAGATTTTTTTTTTTTGTTTTTTTTTTAAATTTTTATTGTTTTGGTTAAGATTTTTTATTTTCTCGAATCTAAAAGTATAGACCTTTTGATTGGAGTTGAAAAAAATTCACTAAAAATATAAAAATAAAATCTTAAAAATCCTTGAAGTGGATTTTTTTAAGACTTTTTTTTATCTTATATGAACTTTTTTTTATTTTTTGATTATTTTTTTTTACTTTTCTTGTTTCTCGTAACTAGAGGAATTTAAAAAATATCTTCGTCTGAATTAACGTAAAATTTTTTTACAAAAAAAATAAAAACCATATAAAAAAACCTTAAAACAACTATCCCAAACAGAGCCTTAGTAATGTAGGAGTAGCATTTAACAATGCGTTTTCATTGAATGACAAAATTACAAATATTTTGGGATAGTATTAGTTTATTTTTATTGGCTTGTGAAAGACAAATAATGATGATCCACTTGTGTTACTGAGATTCCTGATTTGGTATAGTCCGAAAATTGTTAATGAAATATCTATCTAATTTGTGTGATTTTTACTTATTTGTATCCTTTTTTGTTTTTTTTTTTTTAACATTTTTCATCTTAGGATCAAATGTGTTTTTAATTTCTTTCTAAATATTTTATCTTTTAAAAAAATAAGATTTTTTTTTGTCATAAGATAAAAAAATTCCCTAAAAATAAAAATAAGCAATATATAGCCTAGTTTTTTGACTTATTTTGACTTTTTTTTGTTTTATTTTTTAATCATATTTTGATTTAAAAAAATACTTTTTTTGCTGTCTTAACGGGAGGATTCCAAAAATTTAGTTTAATAATTTGATCAAATGATAAAAAAATCTCATTAGAGATGAAAATAAATAAAATAAAATGAGCAAATAAGTCACTATTCCATGTGGGGACATCTAATGCGTGTTTGGTCTAACTTTTTTAATTTAATTTTTTATTTTTTTAAAAATTTCTCTTGTCACCAAGAATCAGAAAAATGAAATATTTTGATCAAAATTTTTTAAAATAAATTAATAGAAAAGAACCAAAAAAAAAAAACAACCATTAAGATTTTTAGACCAAACGGAAGCTAATATTAAATATTTTCGAAACTCCTACCCTATGCTTACATGTTTTAAGGCTTCTTCAATATCTTCATTCTTTACTCAACAAGATTTCCATCCCCAATGAGGAAACAGTGTTCAATGAGAAAAGACTTTTGTATCCTGGTGAACAGGCTTGTTTTAAAGCTAAATATATCAAAATATCAACTACCCAAACGTGCCTTATTAATTTTATTGAATGAAGGTCTCGATCATACTTGGTGAGTTCAAAAAATATGCTTTAATTGGCATTTCCTCATAAATTCAGAACATATTTAAATATAAATATAAATAGTTCAACCTTAAATCATAGAATATTTAATTGCCGATCACTATTTTTTATTAGTAAGAACATTCTTTGTTCAGAAAAATAAAAATAACAGAAAAAGTGATCGATGGTTGATTATGTGATTTATTAATTCTGTGCATGTAGACTTTTGTATATATTAAGAGTTATATTAATTCAACAGAAGTAACTATCGATCACTGTTTTTTACTAGTAATAATATGCTTTATTCAGAAAAATAAAAAAAATATTATTTTTAACCCGTAAAAAATAACGATCGGTGATTGATTATGTTAAATGTAATGGGAATTTTTAGCTGTGGAATGAAGAATTAGGATCTAATTATGAAGAAAGAACTTTGGAAAACATTGACGTCTCAATATGGTATAGCCTCGTAGGAAAGAAGCCTTGTTTCAGAACGAACTTGTAGCACAGTACTCCCTATCTTCCAATGGATAGAGAGAGATCGAGACAGTGAGAGAAAGGAAAGAGAGATTTTTAGGGTTTGGTGGAAACCTAATAAATGTGTTCATTTGACCAGACAGAGAATGGGCAGAGGCAAAAATTATAGTTGTAAGAGAATTAGTTATATTTCAGTTTTTTAAAAAAAAAAAAAATTTAGTCTTAATTTTTTTAAAATTAGTTACGCATTGATTGATTTGCATATATTTAATGTTTAGAAAATGTGTTATCATTATAACACATGAGTCACACCTTAAATTGGAACATAACCAGTCATGAATTATAAATCGTCATTTGTGAAACATGTATGCTCACAAAAAATAATACAATCATCATATGTGAAACACGTATGTCCACAAAAAATAATACAAACAACACGGGATTAACATGAGAAAAAAACCCAAATGAATTAGTTTTAAACTTTCAAACACGAAATATAATTATCTAAAAGTACAGTGATATTCTAAAGTTCTAAACAAACTGACAACCCGCCAGTTATTTAAACAAAAATTAAACTAATTCAAAAATCTAATAGAGATTATACGAGAAGACGTTCTTGGCAACACCAAAGCCATGTGGTCTTCAATGTATGCACTTGAAATCTTGTTAATAGATAGTATAAACTTACAGTCTAGTGAATGATAAAATACACATATTAATATAAAATTTTACATCAAGAAAAAAATAAATTGAGAACAAGAACCTTGTTTTCCAAAATAAAGAGTAGCACAAGATATTTGCTAAAAAAAATTTAACACAACTTTTCAAACCATATTTCAATAGCATATAAAAAAATCTCATGTGTCAAAACACATAATTTATCGTTAAATTTACATTTTTTTCAATTATGGTCATATCTCATGAACTTTTAATCATGCATATTTAATCTTTTGTATATATTTATTAGTATTTATTCATGCATATTTAATCTTACGTATTTTAACATTAAATATTAACTTTGTGTATTTGCCCATGGTATTTAACTTTAAGTATTTATCAATAACATATCACCGTGAGATTTGAAAAATATTATAAAATATGTAAAATACTCCAATCAGTTATAAAACACATATTTTAAAAAAGTACATATCATATTTATTTTTCTCAAATAACTTTTGGAGAATAATGGGTATTCTCAATAAAGTTATATAGCATGCAAAACCACTAACTTATAATTCAAAAAATATATGAATCAATCGTTACCTTTAAGTGCCCAAACATAAAAAATTATTATTAATAATTAGCGTTAATCCAATTAAAGTTATCTAAGTTCTACTCAGAACCCCCACTCGATAGGTCTTTATACACTATTTTTTTTTTAAAATTTCCTTTATCTTTTGTTTGTGGTAATTTTTAATTTTTTTTAATATTTAACATTTAGTCAAATAAGACCGTTAAATACCACAATTTAGGTTCAAAGAATAATATATTAAAATATTATGATAATTGAGTCAAAATTTACCATTGAGTTTATCAAATAATTATTTAATCTTAACCGTTTTACCACTAAATTTATATTTACTTTAAGATAAGCATTTAATTAAAATAACCCCAAAATCAAATTTTATGTTTGGAAAATTAAAAATAAATTATTGCTAATATTGAAAAATTACCCGATTAAATAAAAGACAACTAGAATGAACCGAACTAATGCAAGTCGGATAAAGTGGTGGCCAGTTTCAGTGGACATGAGCTGCCAATGCCCCACTTCCACCCAAAGTTCGAATTCTGAGATCCCTCTTTCCCAATTAACTACCAAAAAAAAAAAAAAACGAGTCGCATAACACTAGGTAAAATATCAACCTTAACTCATGCTAGCAACTTTTTTCTAAATTCGAGTAGCTTCACAATTTGGTTCCTTCCTTTTTCTTTTTCTTTTTTTTTAAAACTAACTCTCTCTCTCTCTCTCTCTCTCTCTCTCTCTCTCTCTCTCTCTCTCTCAATTTGGAACAAAGTTTATTTCTTTTCAAAGTATACATAGGGTATATATATACAAGTATAACCAACTATTATCCTACTTTTACTATAATTTTTTTATCCCAATAATTCTCCCAGATCAATTTACTTCGGTTATCTTATCTCTATCATTTATTTGTTAGTTTATTTTACCTACTAACTTTTAAGATTAACTATAACTTCAATATGACTATATTTTCTTTTAGTAAGCACAATAATACTAATTTATTTTTAACTTATATAGTCAATTTAATTTATTTTTAATCAATTTAAAACTTGTGATGTTACATGCATATATACATTTATAAGCATATATGTTTCATGTCAATTCTTCTAAATCTTTTATTCAACTCACTTACTTTTATCTAATTATCTTGATAGTAGTTTTAAAATACTTATCTAAATTGTTATTCCTGTTGAGAAGGTCAATGATATCCCAATATTCATAAATATATATATTATATTTGCTGAAATTTTTAGATTCCTATTATACTTAAATTACCTAGAATAGATTAGCACGATTGTAAGAAATCTCTTGTATGATTAGTACGATTATAAGAAATCTCTTGTGATTCAATAAAATAATTCAAAGGCAAAATATTCTCTCTCTTATTTTACATGGTATCAGAGTAGGGAACGATACCCTAACTCTCTGCCCTCTTTTATTATTTTGCCTCTTTTATCACAATTTTTCATCATCATGGCAAACAAGGAATCTTCGAATGGAGGCAAATCGATGCCGTCAATCCATATTTTCTCCACCATTCCGACCATCCCCGAATGGTGCTTGTTTTGAAGCCTCTCAACAGAGATAATTGTTTTGAAGCCATGACCATCACTTTGAACGCCAAATTCAAATTGAGTTTCATAGATAGGACTATCACAGCGCCGCCTACCACTACCAAACCAAACAACTATGCATCATAGAAAAAATGCAACAATATGATCCTATTTTGGATTCTCAATTCACTTACACTTGATCTTTGGTTCATGTCGTCTCGTACTAAAATTATTTATTTAATTTCTTTATTTAACAACTAACCCGTAGAATAATAGTTAAAGTCCAGATATCGCTCACAGAAATTTAATGCGATTATGATTACCTATTAAAATATGTTATTAATGATTTTCTTTTAAGGAAAAGAGTTTGATTTGCATGTTAATTCTATTTAAACTAAATAACTAAGAAATTTAAATTAAGAGTTTAAGTGAGAAAGAAATTTCTAAGGGTTAGAATCCTCTCTAGCTAGTAGTTCTAGTTTCATTTAAACTCTAATTTATCTTTAATTGGTTCAATTCAATCGTATCGCAACTACAAGACCGGTAAGGATTTTTAAGAAGATAAACTCGAATATAAACCTAGCATACTCTATTTAAGATTTTGGTATGAATCGTCCAAAGAACACCCCGTCCTATCAAATAATAAAGTATTTCACGGTTAAATGTCAAGACGCAGATATAACAGTTATATGATTTCATTCTTACAATCACAAAAAATAAAAATAGTAACTAGATATTTAAATTAAAAACCTGTTGATCAAAAGTCAACGTCTCAAAATCACACAATGAACTGAATCCAAAATAAAGAATAAACAAACGAGTCTGAACTACTCTTAAAAATACCGAATTAGGAATTCAGCATCCCTTAGGAAAAGAAAAAGCTTAGCCGCTCATATTGCGGCTTGAAAACATGAAAGATGAAGAAGAATAGAGCATTGAGCCTCCGTCTTCGACTTCCCAACACTTCCCGAGCCTTCCAGATCAACTCCATTACGTCCTCCGAGGACTTGACTTCTAATTTTAGAGATATTGAATTGAGGAGTCCATCTCTTCTATTTATAGTTGAGCCTCCCGTCCAAGGTTGCAAAATCAGATTGCAACACTAATTGCGGGCTCCGTCTAGACGCAACTTATTCCATATGAACACTTTGCACTTTACTCCGGAAGCTAGATGATCCCATCCAGACGCAATTCCTTCTGTTAAGATTTTGTCCGAACTATGATTGATGCTCGTCCAGACGTTTTTTTTCTAGATATGTTTCGTCTGGATGCAGACATAGTCCGTCCAGACGCAATACCTTCTGGGCCACTACCGTTAGGACGTAGACATAGTCTGCCTAGACGCATCTTTTGCAAAAATTTCCTTTATGTCCCTTGTCTCTGTTTTGTCCCGTTTTATATTATTTTCTCTTTTAAGTCACTTCATTTGATGCTGTTGACAAAAATACTACAAAATAATTTATTAAACATAATTTTGAGACTTAACATAGTGTACTTTGCGAAATAAGATCAGCACTTCTACATACCGATGACACCCTCCAATTTACATTTTGCTAATCCTCGAGCAAAGCAAAAACAACACTATCCCATTACCCCAAAAAAATTTTGTTCTGAGAAAATCAAACAAACTGTAAAAATACTACCCTCGACATTGAATTCATACATCATCTTGGCTAATTGCTATTTTTATAAAATTTTCACCACAAAAGTTGGACCTGGTGCGTATGTATTGACTTAGCCATTTAAATCAGTCGCATGCCTAAGAATATTTAAAGTGTAAATCTCTATGAAAACTATATCTCGACGTCAATCCTCATTGAGTATTCACTCACAATAAATCACTCAGAAACTTACTTATTTACGTGCACTATGTAGTATGCGACAGAAGTAATGTATATGCAAATCAAATAATTATACCCACATACTTTAAGACTCGAAAAGAAGCGAACAAGTTAGAACGACTCATAATCTCATGATTAAAATGCTAAGTATCGAGAAGATTTTCTACAAGTTTTATCTGTCCGTTTCATTAAATTATTTATGTGCATCAGATTATGTCTCACCTAGAATCATTAGGTCTTTATTTTATTTTTTTATAACTTTAGATAAGGATAAAGTATATCTGGGTTGGAATAAAAATCACAATGTCTTGAAACAAGTAATTATGTAAGCATTATTTTGGATCCATATTTTTTTTCTGCTCTCACACTTATCTCTGTCAAAAGCTCGAAATTTAAATTATTTTTTTTCACCCATTCAATATACTTTTGAACAATCAATCGTTTTGTCGGGTTATTTTTTTTATCCAACTCTTCTACCTTCTTGAATCCTTTATGATTTTCACTTTTGTATACTCATTATTGCCATTTTCGATTCACAAGACATTTTTAAGTATACAAGAAAATCAAGAAAGATGCTTAATTGTAAAAGACTTCAAATAGGGAACTAAGGTCAATTAATGATCAAAGAAGTGAATAAACTCAAAGATAGAAAAATAATCTAAAATCATTTCCTAAGTTTAACTAAATCTTTTGCACGATCCTTTTTTTAAAAAAATTTCAAATTTAACTTACATAAAACAAAATTCTCAACTTTTGGCCAAACGAATGAATAACGAGATTACACAACGACAATTGCATGCGGAATAATTAAACATGAGTAAATGTAGCAATAATTCTCTCAAAAAAGATCATAGTTTCAAAGTCCCATAGAATAAAGTCTTCACCTTGCTGTTTTTCAAGTTATTCTTACTACAAAATTTCAATAGCCAAGTGTGCAGTGCCAGATTATGTCAAGTATACAATTTCATGATTTATTTCTTACAAAAATAGTAGTAGGCCAAAAACGCTACATTCTTTTTTTATCCAATGTGTTAAATCTATAATTTATATCTTTTAACCTTCTCAAAAAATTTTATTTTTTATTTTTTATTTTTTAAAATTTTTTTTCAGAACAATTTAGAAAATTACACAGTAATACCCCCAACTTAAATATTGCATTGTCTGCAGTGCGAACAAAAAGAAGCGAAAGAAAAAAAAATGTACCGTAGAATAAAGCAATCATTAAATATATCACATGTAATAAAAACTCATACATCCAAATAACAGAAAGTAGAGGGAATATAGATAGGTAAAATAAAAGAAATTGTAATTTTTATTAAGAGCCAACTATGTTTATTATCAAAAGAAAAATAAAAAAGAAAAAAAATAAAAATACATAAGAAAAATGCCATAAGGGCCTATTAGCTGTGGGACTACTGTGGGTAACAGGAAAAAAAATCTAAAGCTTGAAAGAAAAAAGAGAAAAAATAAAAAAATAAAAGCATCAAAGGGGAGAGGGGAGGAGATCCGTGTTGAGGAGCCAAACCAAAATGTCGGAGCAACGCAGTGAGCTGCTATTTGGCCCGACCTTGGCCTGCTACAAGTGTGGCTTGGCCAGCCTCTAGTGTGGCCTGGCCCGCCTCCAGCGTTGCCTAGTCGTCCTCTAACTAGTCCAACCTATCGTTCAAGACCTTATAGGTAGCCTTAGTTAAGGACCAAGTGGAAAAGAAAGGCAATGAGGAAGAGAATGCAGGCATGCAGTCCGAGTGGCGGCCCGGCTCTTGAGACGGTGGGTGTTCGGGGTTGGACCTGCGACTCAAAGCGAGTCAGCTCTTTGACCACGTCGCATGATGATAGTCATTGGGCGTCGGGTCGGAGAGCTCAGTTGAAAACAGGATGAAAGGAGTGGGATTAGAGGAGGTAGCGGCCAGAATGAGGGGGAGGACGAGGTTGGCATAGTGGAGAGGGCGTTTAGCACGAGGCGAGGTGATGAACTTTACCATCTCGTCCAGCATGAAGCGGGAAATGGAGAGAAAGGCGCCGGTGTTAAGGGCATAAAGATCCTGGAGGAACACGTGGCGGCGCTCATCCTTGTGGTCTATAGAGAACACATTTTTTCGCAAGACAATGTTAGCGAATCAGAGAGGTTCAGTGAGATTGCTATGGCAAGCAACGTTGGCCCCAGGGGTGCTGTGACCCTCGGAGATGGCTAGGGCCATGTCGGCGGCGATGATAGTTGCGAGAATGACGGGTAGGCGATCGGTAGCTTTGTCTTCCTTGGTGCCAAAGATGCCGAGAACAGTGGCGATGTGATGGGCACAGAAGGTGAAACCAACATCGTCGACGATGGAGATGAAGTAGGAGGTGAGACGGTCTCAATCCTCGTCACGTACCCGGCGAAGGTTGTGGTAGAAGAGGCAGACCGGGCGGGGATACGGTCGTAGAAAGGGGCCGCAAAGGCTGTTGAGTAAGCAAGACTCTAGGAGCTGTATGCTATGAGAGGCATACTCGTCGAACCATATGAAAGCTTCACCTATCGAGAAGTTGGTGAAACAGTGGAGCTCACGGAAGGACCACTGGGCGGAAGGCGCTGAGAAAGAGGAGTGGTTGGAGCCACGTCCCTATTTGGCAGGGCGGCGAGAGCTAGAAGCCATGGAAACTAAGAGAGGGGAGAGAAATCTGAGAGGGGGAGAGTTTCTGAGTGAGGGATGGAGGGAAAGAAGGCGAGACGCCACTTATTTATAGAGTTGGCGGGTTCCGTCCGGACAAAATTGTGGGCGTCTGAATAGACTGTGCAGCATCCAAACGGCATCCAGATGGAAAGGGGCCAAAAACATTTTCGTCCAGACAGAATAGACGAGCATCTGGACAAAGAAGGTACTGGAGTACTTTTGTCTGGACAGAGCATAGGGCATCCGAACAAAATCTAAATCGGTGGAAGGGGAAGAGTTACGAGGCAAAAGGTGTTAATGGTAGGTGCTAAAAACGTCACCTCAATTTGATTCCGTCCAGACGGAGTTTTAGGGCATCCAGACGGATTTGACTAGTGTAGATGCCATATGGCAGCTTGGGAAACGAAGGGTCAGGTCTGTTGGGATTTCGTCTGAACACAAGGGCGTTTGTCCTGATGGAAGGAGAGAGTAATTAATGCTCTGGGAGCTGACGGGTCATGCCTTGTTAGGAAGGGACAGATCCCATTTCGTCCGGACGAAATAGGGCCATCCGAACGAAACTATTATTTTTTTTTTGGAAACTTACTTCCTCTATTAATATGAAAATGTGGGTTCCCTCCCAGTAGGGCTAAGTTTAACATCTTCATCCAGACATGGTGCTCAATCACTGAGTTAGCGGAGTTGGATCAATGAGATCGGTAGACTCAATAGCAGGGTCGACAGAGACACCGTCTATGTACGATTTCAAGCACTGGCTATTGACTGTAAGATGCTTGCCCGATGAAGGGTTGAGCAACTGGCATGCACCATAAGGGTGGACATGGGTCACCACAAACGGGCCATCTCATCGAGATTAGAGCTTGCCAAGAAATAACCGCAACTTGGAGTTGAACAACCACACCTTTTGGTTGGGCTCAAACAACTTTCGATGGATGTGTTTATCGTAAAAGGCTTTCATCCGAGCTTTGTAGGTGCAAGAGTTCTCGTAAGCCTGGTTATGGATCTCTTCGAGCTAGCTCGTTGAGCAAAAGATTCCAGTGGGTGCCAGCATTAGCCATATCAAAGTTATAGGTTTTGATGGCCCAATAGGCTCGGTGTTTTAGTTCGACTGGAAGGTGGCAGGCTTTGCCAAAGATAAGACGGTATGGGGACATGCCTATAGGGTTCTTGAAGGCAGTGCGATAGTCCCAAAGGACATCGTCCAATCTCTTAAACCAATCTTCCTATCAGAACAGATAATCATTGTCAGAATATTTTTGACTTCCCTATTGGATACCTCAACCTGGCCACTAATCTGTGGATGTTAAGGAGTGGCTACCTTGTAAGTGATGGAGTAGCAGCGGAGCAGGGCAGAGAAGTACTTATTTAGAAAGTGTATACCACCATCACTGATGATAGCTCATGGAAAACCAAATCGACTAAAGATATTCGATTGAAGAAACTTGACCACAACTTTGTGGTTATTCGATTTAATTGCCACGGCTTCGACCCATTTAGACACATAGTCCACCGCTACTAAGATATACTCGTAGTCATGTGACGGTGGAAATGGTCCCATTAAGTCGATGCCCCAAACGTCGAAGAGTTCGACAAGAAGAATTGGGTTTAGAGGTATCATGACTCGGGCACAAATTGTGCCAGTTTATTGGCAGCGCAGGCAGGCTCGACAGAACTCGTGGGCATCTTTAAAGAGAGAGGGCCAGTAAAAATCGAACTGAAAGACTTTGGCTGCTGTCTTCTTGCCATTAAAGTGTCCTCCATAGGCAAGAGAGTGACAGAAAGTCAGAATGGTGGCTACCTCAAATTCAGGAACACATCTACGGATTACCTGGTCAGAGTAGTATTTAAAAAGTTCTGGGTCATCCCAAAAATAGTATTTAATTTGGGAGAAGAACCTTTCCTTATCGATTTTGGACCAGTAAGTGGGTATGCGGCCTACTGCCAGATAGTTGACAATGTCGGCATACCATGGAAGCTGAGTGCCGGTGACTGCAAAGAGTTGCTTGTCCGAAAATGAGTCTCGTAAAGGAATGGAGTCACTAGATGGGGCAACTATAAGGCAGGAGAGGTGGTCGGCTATGAAATTCTCGATTTCCTTTTTGTCTCGGATCTCTAAGTCGAATTCTTGCAGGTGAAGAATCCAACGGATGAGTCTGGGCTTAGTATCCTTTTTGGACAATAGGTGTCAGAGGGCAGTATAGTCTGTGTAGATAACTTTCGAGCCTAAGAGATAGGACCTAAACTTGTAAGTGCGAAAACTATAGCCAGTAGTTCCTTCTCGGTGGTGGTGTAATTCCATTGCGCATCAGTGAGGGTCTTACTGGTGTAGTATATATCATGAGGGATGCGATTGACACGCTAACTTAAAATAGCTCCCACGACATAGTCTGACGCATCACACATGATCTCGAAAGGAAGTGACCAATCGGGTGACTGCATGATGGGTGCTGAAGAAATGGACTCTCTGAGTTGCTTAAAGGCTCGAAAGTAGGACTCGTCAAAGATGAAAAGTGCATCCTTGGTAAGAAGGTCGCAAAGTGGCTTGGAAATCTTAGAAAAGTCCTTGATAAACCTACGGTAGAACCCGACAGGCCCTATAAATGAACGTACCTGTCGGACAAAAATCGGGGGAGGAAGCTTGGATATGAGGTTGACTTTGGCTTTGTCAACTTCAATCCCCCTTTTTGACACGATGTGCCCTAGCACAATTCCCTGTTGAACTATGAAATGGCTCTTTTTCCAACTTAGCAGAAGATTCATCTCCATACATCGTTTAAGTACTTTTGTCGAACTTTGGAGGCAATCTTCAAATGAGGACCTGAAAATTGAGAAGTCATCCATGAAGATTTCTAGGAATTTCTTGACTATGTCGGAGAAGATAGCCATCATGCACCTTTAGAAGGTCGCTGGTGCATTACACAAACCAAATGGCACATGCCGATAGACGAAGGTGCCAAATGGACATGTGAAGGTCGTCTTCTCCCGGTCCTTGGAGTAGACGAGTACCTGGTTATACCTAGAGTAACCATCTTGGAAACAGAAGAAACTTTAACCCGCTAGACGTTCTAAGATCTAGTCAATGAAGGGCAACGGGAAGTGATCTTTCCTAGTGGAGCCATTCAACTTACGATAGTCAATACATACCCGCCAACCTGTCATGGTGCGAGGGGGTATCAACTCTCCCTTGTCATTTTGCACGATAGTGAGCCCGAATTTTTTGGGAACAACTTGGGTTGGGCTCACCCACTTACTGTCAGAGATGGGAAAAATGATACCCGCATCGAGCAATTTTACAACCTCGTTTAGAACAACCTCTTTCATGTTTGGGTTAAGTCTCTGCTGCATTTCTCGAGTTGGTTTTACATCATCTTTGCAGTGGGTGCGATGCATGCAGATGGAGGGGTCAATCCCTTTCAAGTCGGCAACTGACCACCCTATGGCTTCTCTATGATTTTTCAAAACCGCTACAAGTTAACTCTCCTGCTCGGGAGTCAGATCAAAGGCAATGATGGTGTGTAAGGTGATATTGGGCCCTAGGAATACGTACTTGAGCGAAGCTGAGAGTGGCTTTAGCTCAAGGTCTGGTAGTGAATCTAAAGAGGGCATAGCAAAGATGGAGGATAAAGGTGGCAGGGGCTCAAATCGAAACCTCTATGGTGGAGTGTCAAGATAAATAACAGACTCGAGAAGGGAATTGATCTCACTAATGAACTGCTCGACATCGAAGGTGTCTACTCTAAAGTGTGCTAAGCATGTCTCTAAAGGGTCGTCACCGAATATGAAGGGTGGCATTGATTCGGTGGCCTCTTCAATCACATTAACAACGAAACAGTCGGAGTGCTGAGGGAACTATTGAGAGGCATGGATGATGTTTAAGTGCAATTTAATATTCCCAAAAGAGAAATCCATCAGTCATGTTCATCAATTAATACAGGCATTGGTCGTGGCCAAGAAAGGTTTGCCGAGGATGATGGGTGTCTGTCGCCTAAGCTGTGGGTCAGGCTCGATGTCGAGGACGATGAAGTCGACAGGAGAAAGGAACTTGTCAACTTTGACAAGTACATCCTCGATAACTTTGCGAGGTACTTTAACGAACCCTTCAGCTAGCTGTAACGTGACCGGTGTTAGTTTGAGCTCGTCTAACCCAAATTGCTCATACCCCGAGTAGGGGAGGAGGTTGACACTAGCCTTTAAGTCGAGAAAGGCACAGTCGATCGAGTGATCGCTGATAACACATGATATGGTAAGAGTCCCTAAGTCTTTGAGTTTGAGGATGGTGTTGTGTCCTATAATAGTGTAGACATCTCAATTTGACTAAGTCGAATCTTAGACAGCCATCTTAAATGCTCCTCAATGACGAGAACATAGAAATTGTGCTCAAGGATACTCCTAGGAAAGCAAAGTCAAGAATTCAGTTCAAAACCCAAGAAACCACCAAAAACTGCTTAGCCGCGACATCCATATCCTCACGGTCACTACCTTTTTTTAAACTCTAGAGTAGACTATGTCCTTACTCTCATGGCCGCAACATTTTTTTGTGACCTAAAGCAAGTCATCAACTTTGGTTCTCACAGTCGCCACTTTCAAGAACCCTAAACCTAGCTGCTAATTTTAAAAGTCACGGCTGTCGCTATCAGTACGAACAAATGACACAACCGACACTATACAAAAGCATAAAGGCCGCGGCTGCCACTTTAACACTATTTTGGATAGGCAAAAGCATTCCAAAGGACGTCTGGGCTCCCACCTTGTCTATAAATAAGCGTCCATTTGCACATAAATCAGAGAAAGAACAACCTGGATAACAAAACTCTGCCAATTTCAATTCCTGCCCGATACTCCGATACACCCGATACACATTCCCAAGCCT
Organism: Heliamphora exappendiculata; assembly: GCA_034768845.1. NCBI lineage: Eukaryota > Viridiplantae > Streptophyta > Magnoliopsida > Ericales > Sarraceniaceae > Heliamphora > Heliamphora exappendiculata. The sequence continues at coordinate 14,976 of JAOTRH010446218.1, forward strand.
AGTCCTTGACCTTGCTTGCGTTGGTGAGGCTTTGGAGCACGTTTGATTTAGTGGTATTCGATTCTTACATCCGATGAGGCATTCGAGGTAGATATTCACACGGGATAACCTTAGGAAACCACAATATTTCTATAAACCCTCATCTTCTCTCCCTCAAGGGTGGCGTGGTTAAGGTTTCCTTTAGTTATTTGTCATTTCATTATTCACTTCAATCAAGAACATGTTTATATGAGTTTTCTTTATTAAACAATATGTCTGAAACTCTCTATTTTGTGTAGAATAGTATATTTTGTTTCGTTTTCGTGTTCACTAGCACACTAAACACTTAAAAAAGCTCTCTGTGATTTTTAAAACATAACGGCCGCTATCCCTAGTTATCATAGCCATGTGTTTTGTTAACCTGAAGTAATGGCCGTCATTTATATTATCATGGCTTCATTTTTTTCTCTTTGCTTTGTCACGGCCGTAACATTCCATTGCTACGGCAGTGAACTTTTTGTAGGAACAGTAATATGAAAAATGTGTTTTAAGCTTCTTGTTATCTATTTCGATATCCTGTACCTTTTGTTTCTTTTTCTGTTTGGTTTTTAAAGTAATGTGGCCATAAGGGATGAAAGAAAGTAGATCTAGCCTTGACAAAGTGGGCTTTGGTCTATGCTCTGAGCATCCCATTCATTCGTGTTCTGTCTGGATCTTGCATGTCTTTCTGAGCAACAAAAATACCCTGGCCGCAACATTGGATTATCACGGTTGTCACATTCTGCATCTCTCTTTCTCGTGGCCACCTCATATTTGTCACGGTTATAGGTTTTGTGACTTATTTTGTCACGACCGCAAGATTTGTTGCTACGGCCATGACTTTATGTAGGTACCAGTAGTATTAAAATCATGTTTTAGATCTTTTGATAACTGTTCTAAGGTTCTACATGTTCTGTTTTTAGATATAGCATTTTTGTACGAAGTGAAGGATGGTAGATCTAGCCTTGATAAAATGGGCTATTGTATCTGTCCTGGATATCTCATTCATTTGAGTTAGCTTCGGACTGTGCATGTTGAACAACCACTCTAAACCTCAAAATACCTTGGCCGCAACCTTCTGGTTATCACAGGCGTAATATCGTGCATTTTGGTTTCTCACAGTAATCCTATGTTTGTCGCGGCCGCTTATTTCGTGAGTTATTTTGTCACGGCCGCAACATTCGTTAGCACGGCCGTGAGCTTTCTTTATGTCCAGTAGCTTAAAAACAGTGTCTAGATCTTTTCTGTTCTTTCTGTACAGCATGTATATAGTACGATTCGAGATAGAAATATTGTTGCATGTCCTTTAGGCTTTTCTTGCTTCGTTTAGTTTTTCATCGCATGTTTTTCGCTTTGTTTTGCTCAAACTATACGTGTGGCATGTCTAGAAATAATAACCAAGTTATATGACCCTCAAGACCATAGTTAAGATTTTTGCTTCTTTGTTTGCTTTTGTTTGAACTATCTTCAATCTCTCATTCTGTATATGCTACATTTAAAAAGTTTACAATAAGAATTAATATTGACAAAGTAGAGGCCAACCTCACGGTTAGGCAAAAAGGGTGCATAACGCCTTCCCTTTTCGTACTTTAGCTTATGAACTCTTTTTTTCCCTGGTTACGTTTTTAAAAAACCTACAGCCTTCTTTTTGTTTTTCTTAATTCTTTTCTCAAAAACTAAGTGGCGACTCTATTTTTCTTTAAAACGTGCTCAGGTATCTTGGATTTTCTTGTTTTTTAAAAGAAAATAGCATTTTTTATCTGGTGCATCGTTCCTCTCCACAAGCATACCTGCAGTTTTTCTGGCGACTGATTTTTTTTAAAAATCATCATATGAGGGCTTAACTTGAAATGTCAATGGTTCTTGTTGTAAATTTTTCATTGGCATTCGCATTTACATTTTCATGTTCGTGTGCTTGGTTCTCAAAACCCTTGCTCTACCTACCCAAAGCCTCGATTAGTTTACTGTTTTGGGGCTGTATCAGGGAAGCCAGTAAGCTTTCTGGCCGCATGCTCCCATAGATGTGGCAAAAAAAATTATTACATACCGTTTGATCATACTTTGCACCATTCCTAGCATTGGGATATATATTCTTGATTCTATTGAGAATGTACACTTAGTGCAAATCTACCAACCTTATCATGTTGCATATAGTTTATTAGACCCATTTTTTAGGATCAATAAATCTTTTAGAATTATGTGATTTTCCTTTTTATGGATGCTTTAGTTTGTATAGTTAGCACCCTGTTTAGGTCAGTTTTCGTTTATCCATCCCATTGCCGAACACGAGTTTGTTTCGAGTTTAGACCCGACTGATGACTCCTTCCGTTTGCATGAGTCCTTTCAGTTCAGTGGCCCGAGATAATAGCTCCATACAAAGAACCTATACGCACTTGAGTTCAATCTCCAAGTGGAAGACTCATACGCGTAGATTAGTTGAGGTTACCGATGGCGAACCCAGAATTAACTATGACAGATATGATGAGGGCACTCCTGAAATTACAATAGACAATCAACGGGTTTAACACTGTTGTGGCCAATCAGGCCAGGATTAAAATTATACATATCCTTTTTGTGAGAATAGCATTTTCCATCAAGCTGGATAGCTGCCAAGCATAGCACCAAGCAAAGGAGAGAAAACAACTAGCATTATCCATAGGGTGATCCTCAATGCAGGGGAAGCTAGAGTGAAACCCCAAAAGGGCTCCTATATATACAACGTGCATTGCTTATCAATCAGCTATTGAACTCCACAAAGTCCAAAAACTAAATCGAAGAAAGATAAAATCATGACCTCGGAGTGGGTGACTCTCCATCAAGAAGCGCTAGTACGCTAAGCGCATGCATGATTTCAACCAAACTCGTCTCGTTGAAAACCCATGCCACCCAAACAAAAAGAGCGTATGCAAATAATGGGAAACTGAAAAGACCAAAAGAAGATGAGCTCAAAAACAAATGTGTCGACTTATTTTCCTTCTATTGCCAAACAAGAAGTCGGAGCTTGGGTCAAAATAAGATTGACGAAGACAATAAATAAAGCTCTTCAGTATGAACTTCTAATAGTATAACTATGTATTGTTGTGTTAATGTACATGAAAAGGTAGAAAGTTTGTAAAACTCCAGTAGTGGCATTCATATTTTGACCAAGACCCAACAAACCACTACATGTTGGTAAGAAGTTACAAGGACTGTATAGTATACCACTACATGTTGGTAAAGAAGTTACAAGGACTCTCCGTCTCACTCATTCTCTCTCTCCGCCTCACTCATTCAGTCTCCATATATATATTTATATACACACACACACACACACGGAACACATCCAATGGAGGACAGACATATCCAATGGAGAACAGACATCACCAGTGATGTCGCTCACTTCTTCAATACGTCAGGAGCATCCTTTCTGGAGCTGACAACAATTGGAGAAGTAGAGAAGCCACTTTTGTCACCTGAAACTAATAAGTGATCCCCTTCCTTACTCTCTCGACCTTCTGGAAAACTGGAAGATGATGATCCAAATATCTGCACCGTTAAGCTTCCAACTAGAGGACAAAGACCAAAGACAAAAAAGTGATGCGCATATTTAGAACAAAAGAGTTTGAGCACTATCAGTCAATAAACAAGACGGATGCAACATGCCATGAAACCCAAATCTGAAGGAAGTTTTTTTTTATCAGAGAATATCATAGAACTTTTTAAAGCAGAATCTGACTGAATTTTACTATATTGGTGGAAGCTCAATTCATCACTTTTTATTAGAGGTAATTATGGATTATGTCATTCCTTCTTTAGTTACAAGCTAATAAAGTGCCTAGGCGATAAACTTTAAATTGTATGATTGTATTTTAATGGAATAGAGGGGCATTCGGATAGAGATATTGATCAGTAGTGGGGAAAAACATTTAACAGTTTGTTTTTTCATTATATTGAGAAAACAAAAAAAAAAAAAAGATATCTATTAATATAGATCCAACATCAATAGACATCATGAGATGTAGTTGCCAAGACAAATCCTCGGCATTCTATTTTTTGATGAGTCCTCAGAAATTCTTAAAACATGAGTAGGTTTGAGTCGTATCTTAAGCATGCTTAGTTAGAGACTAGTAATGAGAAGCAATGTAAATCACAAAAGACTATTTGTCTTCCATTTTGATAAACGGATATATAATGACAATTGAATTGTAAAATAGTGATTTATTGTTGAAGGGAGAGAACAAGATAGAATGGAATAGAGATAATAATTCAGAATTATGGTAAGAATCTAGAGACAAAAAAGTCTCTACACCCCACAATATATATATATATATATAAAATAACAAAACTACCAAATAAAATATAAAATAAATTCTTGCACTCCCTTCAAGCTGGAGCATAGAGATCAAGCATGCCTAACTTGGAGAGAAGTCTCTGAAATGAAGAATAAACTAAGAGTTTGTTGAGAATATCAACCAATTAATTCTTTGAGTGAACATAAGAAATGACAATTTGCACCAACTAGACTAGCACCAAGCAATCCAGTCTCAGGGAGAAGATCAAGGGTATACTTACATTAGAATAAAGAAATCCCCTGAGAGGAAAACTTTAATCCTAAGAAAGTAATAGAGAACGCCTAAGTCTTTAGTATAAAAACGATGAGTCAAATGTCCTTTTAAAGCATCTATACTAGTAGAATCATCACCAGAAATAATGATACCATCAACATAAACAATTAGCATAATAGTACCAACAAAAAGAATGATGAACAAAGACCGAATGGTCACATATGGAACACCAAAAAACGTAAGCAATGACAACTGAGCTGAAGCGATCAAACCAAATATGAGGAGATTGCTTCTGACCATATAGAGCCTTACACAAGCGACACACAGGGTGCTCGCTGCCAAGCACAACATAGCCAGTGGGATGATTCATATAGACCTCCCCCTAAAGATCACTGTGAAGAAAGGGATTCTTAATGTCAAGCTGATATAACGGTCAAGAATGACTAACAACAATAGATAGAAAAATCTAGACAGAGTTAAGACGACTCACTAGAGAAAATGTCTCCAAGTAATAAATGCCATAGGTTTGAGTATCACTTTAGCAACTATATGCGCCTTAAGATACTCAACAAAACCATCCAGAAGGTACTTTACTATATAGACCCAACGACATCCCACCGCTTGCTTCTTAGGTGGGAGAGTGGTAAGCTCCCAAATTTGATTCTTCTAAAGGGCACTCTTTTTTTCATCTATAGTAAGTTTCTAACCAGATAGGGACACAGCCTGCTTATAAGAAGTAGGAACATAAATTGACGACAAGGTATAAGTAAAAAAAATGAACACAAGATGACAAATATTCATAAGACACAAAGTTAATATTAGGATGTTGAGTGCATGTATGTTTATCTCGACGCAAAGCAATCGGTAAGTCATCAGAACTAAAAGGAACGAAAGAGATAGGAACCTCTACCAGAGAAGATGAAGAATCCGGGACATACGGGACGATGGACGTATCTCGAGATCGCTGATAAACCTGTAAAGGTGGGTTAGAGAGGGAAGAGGGTAACATAGAGAGAGGTAGAGGAAGTGTAGGAGAAAAGAAAGACTCCCCCTCACGACAATCATATGAGATCATAAGAAAGTTGGTTACCTGAGGAAGTGAAGACGAGAGCGGACTCACAGAAGGTCAAATTAGCACTCACAAAGTATTGTCAAAACTCTGGATGATAATACCGATATCCTTTTTTAGTACAAGAGTATCCAAGAAAACTCTGGATGATAATACCGGTATCCCTTTTTAGTACAAGAGTATCCAAGAAAGATACACTTATCTGCCTGAGGGAATAACTTATCATTACCTGAATTCAAAATATGCACAAAGGCAGTACAACCAAAAACACGAGTGAGGGATAAAGGTGAAGAGTTAGGATATAAGAAGGAAAAATGAGACTGGCTATCGAGAACAACAGAAGGCATGCGATTAATTAGATAACAAGCAGTAAGGACAACATCACTCCAAAAGTGTTTTGGGATTTGTGCATGAAACAATAAGGTACGAGCAACATCTAACAAATGACAGTGCTTTTGTTCAACAACACCATTTTGTTCAGATATGTGAGCACAAGTCATCTGATGAATAATACCATGACTGACACAAAAGGAAACAACAGTAAACTGCATATATTCGAATGCATTATCAGACCGAATAACTTTGATACCATTGCCAAACTGAGTAGAAATTTCATTATAGAATGTAGAGAGAACTTAAGGTAATTTAGACTGATGTTTCAACAAGAAAAGCTAAGTCATACAAGAGTAGCCATCAACAAAGATAACAAAATAAGAATATCTATTAGTGCTTGGAGTTTAAGAAGGATCCAGATGTCCGTATGGACAACATCAAGGGACTCTGAATGACAGTGATGACTACAATTAGGAAGAAACTACGGTGATACTTTCCTAATTGGCACGCTTCACATTCAAAACAGGACACGTGAGGTAAGTTGGGAATGGCCAACTTAAGCTTAGCCACAGAAAGATGGCCTAAGCGAAAATGCTACTGAAGAGGGGAAATGGTAGCACTCAGGGCAGATGAAGTATGAGAAGGATAACGGAAATCAACATCAAGATAATAGAGCTCGTTCTTCTCATACCTCGAAGTAATCTTCTTGGTCTTGAGATCCTGGAAGACACAAGTACGAGAAAAAGTTACAGAACAATGTAGAGATTTAGTTACTTGACTAATCGAAAACAAGTTAAAGGAAAAATCAAGAATATAAAGACTAGAAGGTTAGGCGAAAGAAGGAGAGAGATGAAAGACACCTTACCCATAAACAGGTCGAGATGAGTCATCAGCTTTAGACTATATGATGCATAATAAGAATTAAATTAGAGAAAAGAGATGGATTAACATGCATGTGAGAAATAGCGCCTGAATCGATGACCCAAGATGGAGAGGTAAGAACTGCACATGCAATATTACCTGAATTAGCTAAAGTGGTAGTAGAAGAGGGAGATAGAACATCATAAATGTCCGAACAATCTCGCTAAGCTGATCAGAGGAGTATCACAAAAACCAGAAGAAGTTTTTGCTTCAGCTATATTAGATCAAGTCAAAGGAAGAAGGGCAAACCCAAACACAACCAGACAAGAACAAATCACAAAACCAGATCTGATCAAAATAACTCAACAGAGCAAATCGAAGCACAAAAGGAAGAACCAAAGGACATGGCTGCCGAAAAACCAATGAAAAACCAAATTAAACCACACAAGAGCCAAAACGAACCAAACAATCAAGTCTGCGTCAAAGACAAGCAACCGAAGAACGAACAAAAGAGGCGCCGAACTGTTCAATGGTTCAAAGATGAACCCAAACACTAAGATTCACCAAATCGACCAAAAATCAAGCCTATATAGGAGGAATCGACACATATAAGATGGGTATCAATAATCAAAAACAACTTCTGAAGCTTCGATTGACAGATCGATTGAACTAGGGTTGCAATGTTCTTGCATCGAAAACGCTTAAATGCTCAAACTAACGTCAAACCAGCAAATCAACACCAAATCGAGGCATCACCAAGTGTGTCGGTACCTATAAGACGAGATTCAACAATCAAAAGCTGGGATTGAAGTCGCAATTTCCAGATTCAAGAGCTAGGATTCTGAAAAATCACAAGCATTCGAAAAATCGAGCGGCGCACCAAACAACTTCAAACAATCATGGAAAATCACGAAAAATCACCAACAAAACCAGATGATCAAGACGATTCAAACCAGATGTCGGCGATCGGCCCCATCCATACAGTTATTGACGCCACACTGATGTTATCGTACGAAAAATTATGCCAGGACGCCGTTTTCACCTCACGATGAGTTCTATGGTTTTATAATTCTTCTAAGATTAGATTGAATGCTCTAATACCAAGTTGAATCGTAAATTAGTGATTTAGGGTGGAAAGGAGAAAAGAAGATAGAACAAAAGCTACACATATATATATATATATGAGTCACACATAAATAATTACAAAACTACCCAGCAAAATATAAAATAAACTCTAACAATGATAATTTGCTCATGTTTTATATGTCATGACTACGTTTACGTTTCCCTACATGTGTGCTTTGCGACTACATACATCATAAGTCTATCTTTCTCCAAGATGGAAAGGGAGCATTGGGGGTTGGTTTCAGTGTTTTATGGAGTTCGATGTGGGATCAATTTTATTTGGTAAGCGTGGTGGTAGAGTGACGAGGGACAGAAGGAAGGCATGGCTTCTTGCTCCATTGTTCGTTGATATGAATAATTTGGCGAGGGTGCAATAGGAGTTCATTTTTGGGTGTAGAGGCATGTTGTTACTTCCTGGCCAATTTGTATGGTAGATTTCTGGGAGAGTGCCCTCGTTGAACAACCTTATTGTATATTCACTTAATACCTATATATAAGTTATTTACTTACCTTAAAAAGGTATCTTTCTCAAATTTTATTTGGACAATTTATCTCCTAATTGGTCATATAGAATGAGCAAGAAAATGGTCCATTCAAATGGATTTAACAAACCCAGCAAGGCTGAGGAAAAGTCAAAGCACGACATGCAATCTTGGAAGTATACACAAACTTGAAGACAGGCAAAAGAACAGTTAGAAAATATCAAAGTTGAGGTCTTTTGATTTCTTTCCAATTGTTCATAGTGAGTTGGAATACAGAAGGTTAAGGCATGAGATGTAAAATCTGAAAGTTGAGAAAAGCTACCTCAAAAATAATTTTGTGGTCAAGTTTGGCAATTCAAACTTGAAAGTAAAATAATACACCAGGAGCAGAAGATAAAGATTTTTACCTAGGACAAGAGCAGCACCAATCCATCCAGTCGTGTCCCACCTTTCACCAAGAAGAAACCATGCAAAAGCAGCACCCCATACTGGCTCCAAGCCATAAATGATAGCTGTTTCAGTGGCCGACACATCACGCATAGCAGCCATCTATATAACCAACAAAATTCATTTCAACAATTGTTAAATTGTTAACAAGCAACTCATCTAAAATTTTAAGCTGTTGGAGAGCAAGAATTTATTATTAATATCCACAATCTGCCCCCGACGTGTGGCCAAACACTCCTCCATAAACATACCAAACACGTATGTATTTTAATTATTAAGTGGTGAGGTTTGAACATGAAATCTATTTCCGCCTCTGATGTCTTGTTAAATTGTTAACTAAGACTTCATTTAAAACCGTAAGTTGTTAGAGAGATGGAGTTTACTTTATTATTTATATTCTCAAATGAAATAATTGCCAGATTACATGAATCGTGAAGATAATAATTTTTTAATCAGGCAGCAGATGAAACAAAAGAGGATTTCCCACTAAAACTGTTCTACAGTAGTGTCTTAATTTCCACTTTTTCTTCTTTCCCTGTTTTTGTGGCACCTCAGTGTTCCCATGAGAACACAAACCTGAGTGGATTTCAAAAGCTCAAAGTTCTGCATCTATTGCAAGGAGGACCTGCTGTCAAACGCAAGAAGGATAAGGGGAGAGAAGAACATACAATGGGCCACAACTCTAGATCTCAAAGACTCTCAATATTATTGATCAAAGTTGATGATTAGTGATTATATTCGTAACCAACTTATTTATAGGTTAACCCTAACATAAAAGGAAATAATAAATTATCTGAACATTAATTAAATAAATCCTAGTAAAATAAATTAAATACAAAGGACATTTATTGGACCAAAATTATTCATTCGCTCGCGTTAAGTCCTTGGACTTAACTCGAAGCTTTCAAATTGAATAGTGGTTCTCTAACCAATCAACAGCTACGCAATCAATTCTTCTCCATTGAAAAAAAACTCGACTTTGGATTGTTAGGAGCAACACCAATGATGCTGTCAGAAGTAGGAGCACAACGAACCAACAAAAAAAATTTCTTCAGTTTGCCAATACGTTAATTGATGGCACAGGGGTGTACTTCGTCTTAATATCAATGAAGGAACATGTGAGACCCAATCTTGTTTTAATTTATGTAATTAAATGTTTATGTGATAATTTACCTGTGTGGTATTATATTTGGGCATATGTGCTCTTTATATATAGTTGTAGCATTATTTTCAAATTTTTCAAGTCTTGTTACCTGTTCTCCTAGGGTTTGGAGATAAGTATTAGTATAATTTAATTGATGATTAAGATGTTGATCAGATTCAGCATAAGAACGGACTCTAATTCCATAACTTAATACAATTGTTTTACTAGGAGGATGTATAGATTGAGATTCACTACCATCAAGGGTAGTGTGTAGATATATACCAGGCCCAATAAATAACATTGAATCATGTTAATCAATAACAATCACATTAACACACAAATAGGAAATATTAAAGACACAAAAATAAACACTTTTATTTATTTTGAATACTTTGATATAGACTTTTGAAGCAAAGATATACTTACAAAATATTGGTAAAAGGTTAAAGGTTTATATTACATAGAGGAATGGTAATACAACAAAGAAAATTGGTGATGGAAGAATTCCGCCCTCAACAAAGGGTGAGGCTTCCCTTAAAAAGGCATGCAGGCCCAGACTTCAAACGAAATTCGAATTCATTACAATTAAAAATACTATTCAACTTTTGACTTTTGGTCTAATTACTGTTAAGAAACAGTAACTTGTCTGAGCACTATTCTTGTCCGATGTAAAATTTTCTAAAGTGATCAGTAAAATTTACTGTACACTTTTGACCTTAAATCTTCACTGTTGATGACTGATAATGGAGAATCACTGTTTGCTTTTAAAAGAATCTTCACTGTAGCATCACGTTTGAGAATCTGAGGAAATCTCTTTTTGAAAAGAGAAATTTGTCTTTTGAAAATTTTGAACCATTGTCAGGGGGATGATGATGCTTTGGAATTGATTGATTATCACAAAGATGCTAAATCAAAATTAATTCCAAAGCAGTCATCCTCGTTATCAGGAGGACTAATTGGGGATAACATCTCACCAAGGAGATCATCATCATCAAGCTGTTTTTCCATTTCTTGAAGAAAAGCTTTTTTGAGCTCTGATTGGGTTATATCAAGGAATTGTGAAAGAATTTTGGTTTTTATGGATGTCAAATTGACATTAACAAAATCAAAAGAGGATGCTGAGGATTTTGAAGAAGGATTTGGTTGAGAGGAGGATGATTGAACTTTTGATGCATATGAAGGTTTAGGGGAAAAGGATTTTAAATAATAAAATTTTAAAAAATCAGGATAATATTCCTTAGGAATTTCAATTTTTTCCCACCATTTTGAAGTATATTGGCGAGATATATATGGAATATCATTTTAAATAACAACAGTGAATTGCCATGTAAGCAACCACGGTAGGCTGAAATCAGCAAAGAAATATAATGAAGTTGGTTTCATTATATTTATAATTTATAAACATATTTTATAGGTATTAAACCTTCTCTTACACAATTGAGATCTGTTGCAAAATCTACTAAAGCCATAACTTCTACAACAAAATCCTGTTAGATGACAAGATTGATTTTAATAAACCAGTTTTGAAACATAATCTGATTTAATGAAGGAAAGTTTGAGTCATTTATTGTTAAATTGGGATCTGGTTCATGTATTTTTATTGCTTTATTTTTTTTATTTTTTTATTTTATTTTTTATGTCAGTTTCTGTTGTAGAGCTTCGTGTTGAATCAAAAGAGAATGTTATGGGTTTTCTATTTATATATGTAATCAATGAATATGTCTTCAAACAGAATTTGTTCTTGTTCAAGATCTCTCTTAACATATAATATTAGGAACACCCTTCCTAATTTTAATAGCTCCATTTACTGTTACTCATCAAGGTATCAGTAATAAATTATTAGAAAATAAAGAAATAAATTTTTAATTTATATTTCCTCCACAACCACATACATTACAAGCATTAAAAACAAATTTAATTTTTAAACAAAAACAAATTTGTTTTTTACAAGAGGAAATATCATATTCCCACATGGAAGAACAAATCCAAAAATTTTCTACACAACAAATTGAATATTTCAAAAATCTTTATGAAAAATATATGTGTTCAAATCTCCCACATGCCTTTTGGCATCGTAAGCAATATATAGTACAATTACCATATGAATCAAATTTTCAAAAAAAATTATCCCTACAAAAGCTAGGCCATCACAAATGGATCAAAATCAACTAGAATATTGCAAAAAAAGATCAAGATTTATTGGCAAAAACCTCATAAGACCAAGTAAATCTCCTTGGTCCTGTGCAGCCTTTATGTGAATAAAAATACTGAATTAGAAAGAATACACCTCGATTAGTAATTAATTATAAGTCATTAAACAAAATTTTACAATGGATTAGATATTCAATTCTAAATAAAAAAGATTTACTCAATAGATTATATCAAGCAAAAATCTTTTTCAAATTTGACATGAAATCTGGATTTTAGCAAATACCAATTGATGAAAAATATAGATACAAAACTGCATTCATAGTACCATTTGGTCATTATGAATGGAATGTAATGCCATTTGGATTAAAAAATGCTCTATCAGAATTTCAAAAAATAATGAATGACATTTTTAATCCTTATACACAATTTTATATAGTATATTAGTTTTTTCTCCTTTAATATCTAAACATATAAAACATCTTCATAAATTTTATAATATTATTAAAACCAATGGATTAATTTTAAGTGCATCAAAAATAAAATTATTTCATTTTTAGGTCATCAGATTAACAAAGGTACGTACAATAATTCCCGTAGATAGATCTATAGAATTTGCAAATAAATTTCCTGATGAAATTACAAATAAAACTCAATTACAAAGATTTTTAGGTAGTTTAAATTATATTTCAGAATTTTATAAAAATTTATATAAAGACAAAATAATTATATCAACGATTAAAAAATACTCCAAAACCTTGAACATTACAACATACAAAAGCTGTTCAAAAAATCAAACAACATGCTAAACAATTACCGTGTTTATGTCTTCCTATTCCTAGTGCATTTAAAATTGTTGAGACAGATGCATCGGAAATAAGATATGGTGGCATTCTCAAACAGAAATATCAAGGTAAAGAACAATTAGTTCGATTTACTAGTGGAGTATGGAAACTCACTCAACAAAATTACTCTACAATTAAAAAACAAATTTTATCAATTGTTTTATGTATTACAAAATTTGAAAGAGACCTTTTAAATCAAAAATTTTTATTAAAAATTGATTGTAAAGCAGCAAAAAAAGTTTTAGAAAAAGATGTCAAAAATATTGCTTCAAAACAAATTTTTGCTCGATGGCAAGCCATATTAAGTATCTTTGATTTTGATATTGAATACATTAAAGGTGAATCTAATTCTTTTCCTGACTTTCTTACTGGAGAGTTTTTGCAGGGATCAAAGAATCAACATTCCCAAAATATTAGAGGTAATGACCTCTCACAATCCCACATGCACACAACCTGCTAACGGCAAAACCCCCCTAAGCAAGGTCTCAAAAACACAATCTCAGTATATTTCCAATGAAACCCTATTCCCTATTTTACCTCTTGAATAAGAGGATTTCAAACTTTTTCAATCAAAGTCTGATCAGGAGAAACCTTTGGTATTAACCAAAATTATTGGTAATTATTTACCATCAAATTAGTATTATCAACCAAATGCAAGCTCACCCTTAAGACTTTTTTATGAAATAATCCTTTTAGAAACGGTTTTTATAAAAACTTAACACAATTCGAATGATGAAGGTAAAACCATTAATTATTCAAAATGTGTAATTCAAAAAATTCTTTCCAAGCAAGACTGGGGACAAGGCAATGATTTTAATAAAGCTTTTAAAAATTATGCCATTCATCCAACTCGTTATAACTATTATGATTATTAAGATGCGTTTCATCATATTTTTATTTTCAAAATCATTTGATTAAACATTATTGATTCATAAAATTTTGTCAAAATTTTAATTCTTCAATTCCCAATTGGTTCCACAAATTGGTGGTATGAATTTGGTCCCAATTTTAATATTCTGCCTCTTTTACTTCAAAAATCCTATAATAATTATTCTCAATACGCCAATCCTTTGAAGCTGACTTCATTATATTTCTTTGCTGATTTTAGCCTGCCATGGTTGCTTACATGGCAATTCACTATTGCTATTCAAAATGATATTCATTATTTATATCGCCAATATGTTTCAAAATGTTGAGAAAGTTTTGATATTTCTAAGGAATATTATTCTGATTTTTTAAAATCTTATTATTTAAAATCCTTTTCCCCTAGTCCTTCATCTGCATCAAAATTTCAATCATCCTCCTCTCAATCAAATCCTTCTTCAAAATTCTCAGCATCCTCTTCTAATTTTGTTAATGTCAATTTGACATTCATAAAAACCAAAATTCTTTCACAATTCCCTTATATGACCCAATCAAAGCTCAAAAAAGCCGTTCTTCAAGAAATGGTAAAACAGCTTGATGATGATGATGATCTCCTTGTTCAGATGTTATCCCCAATTAGTCCTCCTGATAATGAGGATGACCGTTTTGGAATTAATTTCTATTCAGCATCTTTGTGATAATCAATCGATTCCAAAGCATCATCATTCCCCCGGCAATGGTTCAAAATTTTCAAAAGACAAATTTCTCTTTTCAAAAAGAAATTTCCTCAGATTCTCAGACGTGATGCTACAGTGAAGATTCTTTCAAAAGAAAACAGTGATTCTCCATTATCAGTCATCAACAGTGAAGATTTAAGGTCAAAAGTGTATAGTAAATTTTACTGTTCACTCCAGAAAATTCTACATCAAACAAGAATAGTGCCCAGACAAGTTACTGTTTCTCAACAGTAATTAGACCAAAAGTCAAAAGTTTAATAGTATTTTTAATTGTAATGAATTTGAATTTCATTTGAAGTCCAGACCTGTGTGCCTTTCTAAGGGAAGCCTCACCTTTTGTTGAGGGCAGAATTCTTCCATAGCCAATTTTCTTTCTTGTATTACCATTCCTATTTGTAATATAAACCGTCAACCTTCTACTAATATTTTGTAAGTATATCTTTGCTTCCAAAGTCTGTATGAAAATATTCAAAATAAATAAAAGTGTTTATTTCTATGTGTCTTTAATATTTCCTATTTGTGTGTTAATGTGATTGTTATTGATTAACGTCCATCGCCAATTTTCTTTCTTGTATTATCATTCCTCTCTGTAATATAAACCTTTAATCTTCTACCAATATTTTGTAAGTATATCTTTGCTTCAAAAGTCTGTATCAAAATATTCAAAATAAATAAAAGTGTTTATTTCTGTCTTTAATATTTCCTATTTGTGTGTTAATGTGATTGTCATTGATTAACATGATTCAATGTTATCTATTGGGCTTGGTTATATATATATAGGTGGCTAGCGGGCTCGGTAACGTTTTAACAAATTTTGTTGGACCCGCCAGTGTGCGCCGAGACTCGAAAAATTTGATTTGGGAATAATTTTAAATATCAATAATTTTTGAAAATATGAAATTTTAAATTAATATAAAGTTAAAATATTAATTTTGGTTTGGTGTGAATTCATATATGTGGATTAAATAGATTATGAATGAATAGGAGCATTTTTGGAATTTGTGTGAGAGTTAGTGGCATGTGGTTTTGTGCAAAACTTGCAAGGGAAGCTTCCCCTTCCCCCATGTTGCGGCCATACCCCCTCCCCTTCTCTCTCTCTCTCTCTATCTCTCTATCTCTAAAACTCCATGAAAGACCTTGAAGCTCATCTCTCTCTCCACCATTTTGAAGACCTTAAGCTTAGAATCGAGCCAAATCACAAGAACAAATGCTGCTCTACTCGACGAGAGCTACACATCCAACTAAGTGGAAATTTGATTCGGCGAGTTTGGATTTCCGTGGGTGTCCAGATCTAGCGATCTTCGACTCAACGAGGTAGGGTTGTAATCCCTCTATGAATGTGTATGATGTATTTGTGATATAATGCATTCTATTTCATGGAAATATTATGAGATTTGTTGAGGCATGGAAAACCCTAATTTTGGTGGAAGATATATTTGATGGATAAATTGTAATTGTTGAGTTGGTTGTGAATTGAAGTTAAATTGAGATTTGAATTTGGTTTAAGCCATAGAAAGGCCCTCAAATCTACTAGACAAATGGTAAAACAATTTGATATACTCTTCAACTATCTTGCTTCCTTGATCCTTGTGTCAAATGGGGAAACTGCAAAGGAACTTGTTGCTTGTAACTTTAAAGAATAAAATATCAGTTCATTGTAATCTTTATATCTTTCCATGTACAGATAACTCCATAATAATCTCGCTAGTAAAGAAACCTTTTAAGTTGTGCAACAAATCAAAAAGGGTAAATTACACTTACACCCCTTGTATTTAAGGGTAATAATATTGACATCCCCTCTATTTTCTGAAATATCACTTACACCCCTTACATTTTCATTTTTGTAACACTTAAGTCCAAAAGTTTAACTTCTGCTAACTTTTGGACGGAAAACACTGTTGAAACAGTGTGTTTTAATTTTTTTTTGTTTTTCTTTTTTTTTGTTTAATTACAAAATTTTATTTAAAAATTTCTAATTAAAAAATAAAAAATTACTAAATACAAAAATAA